>JAPYYX010000469.1:0-87153 GCA_030522605.1 Cremastinae sp. B BG-2022a | reverse complement strand
AATGTCATTTCGGGTGATGAAAGCAACTTCACGTAGCGATGTGAACGAAAAAACTTTTTGCTCCCGCTATAACAAAAGACGAACGTGTAGCTCTACCAAAGCACAAATCTTTGACTTTCTGCCTCGAAATAGGTGCAAAATATGCGTACTTTCGACCGAGGTATAAAGAAAAATTAATTTTTGTTATTACACGCTTTCAATGAAATTGTGCTTATCGGAACGTTTAATTTGAATATTATTTATTTAATGTTTGAAATGGAGCATGAGAATTATTTTTAATTATCGATCGCAAAACGTCGAGAACTTGCAGACATTTCATACTTGTTTTTACGATCAATCGTCTTAAATATTGGAAAAATAATGTAAATTAAAAAAAATATATACAGCATACCCGTATGTATAAGGAATTGAGGCTGTAAATAGCGTAATCCATTGTTCTCCAGTTGGAGCATAAAAACTTTGGACGCATTGATGGGTTGCGGAATTCTGGGCATCGGCACATTGTCACAAGCAACAATTCCGAGATCAGGTATCGCCTTGGAGCAGGTACACAGTGGATTGAAGTAACAGGGTGGATACTGAACCGGCAGTTCGTGCATTCTGACAATCGAAGTCCAAAACATGAGGATAAGAGTCAGGAGCATCATCGCGTAGCCCATTTTTACGAGAGTGAAGAGATTCTAGAAATATCGAAGACATACGATTATGAAAAAAATAAAATAAAACACTTCACGATCCATGCATTAAAATTCTTTGGTCAGCGCACTATGAAGTAATGTTACAACGTCCTGAATCTAGAAATCATCGATTTAAATTAATTAAAAAATATAATGAATAACTGAACGTAGTTATAATTAAATTAGACCATCAAAAAAAGTAAAATAAAAGGTTTAGTTCACAGAAAGATCGGTGGATGAGTAAATATCCTCATCACAAACTGAATTGAATAACTAACGTGATCAACATTTTTTAACAAAATAAGGACACGATGATTCGATGGTAATTAAAACTTCACGCAGCTTCCGAGACAAACATTTGAAACGTAAAAACTTCTGGAATAGGTCGTTCGTTACCATTAGGTCTGATTGTTTATCCGCGGTGTCCTGACCGGACAAAGCTCGGTCGGCCGACTGAATGCGATAGAAAAAACGAAACAACACCACAATGAGATGTCTCTTTGTCTCATGGACTTCCGCTGTGAAGGGGGACTATTGGCGCAGGTACAATACGGCTTCGTGGGAGTACCCGACAGTTCGGGTGCTTCTTTTTACCCGATTATACCCGGTGGATATTCCATTAGACTACCGGGCGAAAATAGTACTCGCGCAAAAATAGGGAAAAAAACTCGACAAAACTACGACAAATGATCGATTAGTGACGTTTCCACAACTCTCGTCGCAATTTCGAAACGTTCCTCTATCTTTTTCTTCTCAATTCTTCTCTCCATCCGAGAAATGGGTACATACACGTGTCTCGTTCCGTTCTCGTATTCCTTGGATTTACTTTTCAGATTCTTTTCTGGAAAGACGAAAAATCATCAAAATAGAAGTTCTCATACACGAAAATGTTCGATGCTGAATAATTACGATTGATTCCCAAATGACCTTAATCAGAGAATACGTAAATGTGCATGACTCTGGAAACTTCGTGGTATTTGACCGTGAAAGGTGAACTGGTTAAAACGCATCGCTATCCATTCTCACGACAGGAAGGAATTCAATGGATCTCAAAGACAAACAATTCACGATGTAGCAACCATTTTATTGTTGCGTTATTAAACTGCAACATACAAAAATTATTTCACCTTCAAACTTTCGAAGACATTATAAAATCATTAAAATACATTATCAAGTCCTGAGGTTGGAAGTTCATCCTTTCGATAAATTCAGTTTGATTCTTTCTTCATTCTCCCTCAATTTCTTTTTTCGGTCTTTCCCGATAAATATGAACATAATTGTCTTGTATCATAAAATTTTTTTACTTTTCCCGATTTTGAACAGATCGGAAATAACAATGATCTCTTCGTTCAATAACGAGACCGGGGATAGAAATATTCGTATATAAACTTCATAGAAAAATACAAGCTTGTCGTGTCGTCGGTAAATGTTTGTGCTTGATACAGTTGATGTACTCTTTGCATCATGAAAAATCTTCCCGTTTAAACATTATATATATAATCATTATTAACTGATATCGTAAAAAATCTTTGTTTTAAACTTGTATAATAAGTAGTAACTAATGTATGGAACGCTCGCACCGTTAATTCCTCGATATATCTCTTGTTGTGGGCGTTTTAACTCGCGATAAATTTCATTCGGACTTTTTCACGTGGCCGTTGGTCGTTTCCGTGAGCCTTTTCGCTGGCTCAGGTTCAGTAGTTCGTCTCGTTGTTTTACCAAGTGGAAGAAGCGGAAGAACAACGAGAGCAGCCAGTCCCAACAAATGAGGAGCCAGGTACATATACCTTGAACAAATTAATAAATATATAGTTTTAAAAAATAAATATAAATGCTTTGTGTATATGCGTTAAAAAAACTTACAGGTACAATCTTACGCTCGGCAAAAATTCTAGTAGAACGAAGCTGAACGTTATGTAGGCTAAAAATATCCGGGTAGTGATAAATGTCGCTACGTCGTAAAAAAATTTAGCCGGTTTGGAATTAACAAAATACGGTCGAATGTGACGTCGGACCTGTAGAAAGAAAAATGATAATATAATACTAATGCAGAGAAGGTATACGGTAGATACGATGTTATTCATATTTGAATCATGCTCTTTGAAATGTTAAAAATCGCCATTTTTGACTTAAGGTGATGTTCAAGTGTCCTATATCGTGCAAAATCAAACTTTGCTATTTCCTCTGAAAATAAACATTTTTCGAAGAAAAAAAAAGAATCACGTTGTAGTCTTTTTATCGAAGAATAGAGTGATTCTTTTGTTTTTTCGAAAATATCAAAAATCTCTGAGAAAATAGTAAATCCGTTTTGCATCTGTCTCTCTCGCACTCGTAGGGGTTAAACATCACCTTAAGGTGGTTCGGAAGAAAAACGGGAAATCAAATTCACAACTTTAATAGATTTTTCGAATTTTTGTTAAATTTTTCAAAAAGTATCGAAATCACATTAAAAAAATATAATTCTATTTTATTTGATGATCAAACCCGAAATTTTATATATCATTCAACTAATTATTTGTAATAAAGATTCATTTGAAGCTCTTATTTGACCATACGCGTGGCTACTATCATGCTGGAATCCACGGAGTAAAAAGAGATAGATGCCGCATATCACACTTCAATAAATGATAGCAAAAAAACGGTGCGGTGAAAAGTCCAGAAATTTTGTAGGAGTTTTCTTAATTAATTAAAGTTTCGTATAATGATTTTTGATTATATCATCAAACGTTTAAATTTTGCGTAATTCTGTCATTCCGGTGAAATTTTCGTGGTCTGCATAAGAATGCATGTATTTTCGTGAAACTTTAAACGCTCATATCTTAAAAACGGTACAGTGAAACGTCTTTTCTTTTTTTTAATCGATTCGTCTGATATTACAGTGTCCGTAAATCTCAAAATACAAGGGGGTTAAACGTAAGTCGTTTTTTTCGTTGTTTCTCCCGAACCACCTTAACAAATGTTTCGAAGGTGCGTACTTAATTCTTATACGCACTGTAAGTTAGTACAGACAAAAAAGAGTCTACGTACGGAACGAGAAGCAAAGGTGAAGAAAGCTCCACTTGCAAAAGTGAGATAGTAGCCTGGGTAGAAACCGTGCCACAAGGCAGAAAGGGCGTAAGTGAAAATAGTCTTCTGACGTCCGGCTCTCTCGTAAACGACCATTCTCAACCATCGATTAGTTCCTTTGTTCCAACGCTCAATACTGTCACGTAGACTCAAAGAAGTCTAAATAAAAAAGAAAATTAATGAACTGATTAATATAGGTTTGCAATTAAGAAAATTATTTCAACTAGCGTTAGTAGATTATTGACCTCAAAAGGAATAACATCTACGTTCGATACAAGATCCCATCTCATGGTTCCGTCGGCGTTTCTTCCATTCTTTCCGAGGCCTGAGTTGTTGCAAATTGCATCGGCGAACAACCAGGCATAATAATACTTGAAACGCACCGCCATCGTTGAGATCATCAAATACCAAATTTTATAAGCCATGGTGGTATTTTCCAAAAAGTCATCATCTAAAAAATACAAAATGAAAACATTCAGGAAATGTTCTTCAACTTGTATTTATTTGTTATCTGAATACGTTATCTTTCGAATAAAATCACCTTTAACTCTTGCTATTGGATATGCCGGAATGAATGAGACAAATACCAAAGCGCATGCTAAACTCGCAACCACTTTTTTAATGACGATCACTGCCAGAGACGGTTCCAAAACGATTTCGTCCAATTCCTTCGGCGAGTCGTTGTAAAACATCTATCATTCAAAAGACAGACAAGTAATGTTTAAATTTTTAATTAAAATTTCAAAAATGATTTTATAAAAATTAAAATGTTACCGGTATAGGTTTGGTGCCCCGCAGTCCAATACCGTGAATGAAGTCCATATAATCGCGATAGAAAATTACAGGTCCTGCCATCAGCGCTTGGAAATGGAAGACGTAACTAAAGTACTCCAGCGCCGTTGGCATTATTCTACAATGATGAAAAATTAATAGGATTAATGGCAGCCGTCAAAAAAAAATGTCTGCATTGAAAGTACAGGAAATCAAAGACAATACGAATACGATTAAAATTTGTAATAATTTTGTTCTTACTAAGATTGGATTACAGCAAAATATGTGATATACGAGAAATGAAATTCATACCTGACAGCTTGGTGACGTTGTACCGGAGTAAGATCGTACTCACGCCGTGTAAGACCATCGTGAACACTGTACGCAAGACTGGTAACTTTCTGAGTTATTACCATCAAAGGACCTGTTTAAAAAATACTTTATTAGTATTTTTATATCTTCTGCTCAAAAATTAATATGAAAATTATTCAAAATAAAATGAAAAGCTTGCAATACGGATATATATACCTGTTATGTCGAGGCTGTAAGATCCGTAATCGTAGATTTGTCGATAAAAGTGTACAGTAGAGAGGTAGGCGAGAGCCAAAGTAAGAACGTGTCTGAAAATAATAATTATTTTGATAAAATATTTATTAATCACCGGCTATATATTCAAACAATGATAAAATCAATACCTTTGCATAACTCGTGGGTCCTGGGTACGCATAGCGATGTAACAAATCGCTGGAAGTCCTGCAAGGTGTATCGCCTGACTGTATTATCATAAAAAAAGAAATTAAATAATGTAGCAGATATGCTTGATTTCCACCAGGTCAATTTGATGAAAGAAGATGAACCTCCAGTCGAGTTAAAGAAATTAGAGGCTTACTTGCCGAAACAGAAGTAACCGAGACAGAGACCGATGACGAGACCGAAGGCATGACGCGTGGCTGGAGGTACGGCAAACGGATGAAGAGTTGATCTCAAGAGACCGGCCAGTGCCAGAGCCGTGAATTGGGTTAACACGAAATTGACCTGCAAAAAATAATTTATAAAAAGACGTTTTTTTCTATCATTTCATCTGGAACGAACTCACAACAAAAGTGAAAAGAAATGCAACAAATGATGAGGACACGAGGGTTTAAAAAAATATACAAAGAATTCATTGCGCACATGATGGAACGGGAAGGATTAGTAAAAAATATCAATAAATAATTAGAGATGAAAGTGATAACAATAACATACGATAAAAAATTTGATACAAATGTTCGTTTATTCACTGTTATAATTTTGCATGTTACAAATCTTACATTTATTACAGCTCTTGTCTTCCAAAATCAATCCCGACTAATTTTAGGTTTGGGGAAAAAGTGATAAGATTTAAAGATTTAAAAAAACGTGAAAATAAATATAAAAATAAAAGTAGGAACTGTGGGTGAAAAGTTTAGGGCAAGCAAGGCGAATCGAAGCAACGTTGATTCATTATTTTTTTTAAACATTATAGGGCTGTGCTTCGACCCATGTTTGCTCTGCGCCAACTTTTCGAGATGGAACGTGGACGTGGGAATTACGACGGAATCTCATTCCTATTCCAGCGTGGCCGCTCGGTTCGAGTCTTCCTCCCGGTCCTGGTTGAACGCGACTTTCACCACGGAAGAAAACACCATTGTCGAATTTGTGCTCGTAGCTCATACCGGCGTGAGGGGAGACACGACGATTCTGATAATTAGCACCGCCGTAAGCGTCAAGAGTATTTCTTCCGTTGTCGATCAACCGTTGCTGGTATTGAAGACTCAATGAGGGATCCTTGTTCGGACCGTTCAATGGCTTGGAACCTTCCAGAGTTATACTTCCTTGAGGTGCACGACGAATACGACCAGCCTACAAACAAAATATTCCTTATTAAATTACTCAAATAAAATCAAGACAAATCGACTGCAATTGGTATTTAAAATATCTATTTAGAAACTATATAACCTGACATTTTTTACGTATTTGTTTAAATAATTGTGGCAATGTGTGGATGATTGTTAGTAAAGGTAGTGAAATGAATATCACAAATTTATCGCAAAAGTTTTTCTAGATTTTGGAGTATTGTATTCGTATTTTAGTCACATAATCTCGGTTAAAAAATGTCTAGTATCTGTTACGTCAAAATGGACTGATGGAAATGAAAAGTTTTATAAAATTATGTAAAAAACGTTCGAATTCCACGAAAATTAAATTCTCAAATATTACTTACAAATCCGACTCTCGTTGGTCTCACTCTACCAATAGGTTGGATTCTCACCATTCCATCAGGCTGGAAGTCCATTCTTCCAGGGCGGCGTCTGTAAGCCATTTGGGCCTGAGCAGTGCAAACTGCAAGCACCATAACGAAGCACAGCACCAAGAATTTCATTGTTACGATTTTTTACGCCTAGAAATAACAAGTAGACATAAATCTATTCTTATCAATGATTTAACGCGATAATTTATTTACTCAAAAAAATGTATTTTCGTCAAGTTACCTATGTAAAATGTTTGATTAACTGACGATACGTTCGATCGACGAAACTGGAAGAAACTGAGTGGCAAATACTGGCAAGCTGGCTCTTTTATATGAATTCCAAGATAATGATAGATTTTTATTTTTTGTTGGGAACTCCTTTCGCGATCAGTTGATTTTTTCTTCTCCCGGGAATCCTCTTTCCTTCATCACACATCAAGAACGCAGAAACTTGAACATTTCAAATTGCTATTTCCATTGATGTAACTCTCAATTTATTATTCCGATGCGATTTTCTTGTTGATCCGATGCAAATTATTGTAATTTATAATTTTTTTTTCCTCTCGACACTCGATACTCACTCGAGCAACTCTCGAGGGTCAAAGAGCGTCTTCGTTTTTATCCTCGATAAACAAACTCTTTAACGTTGAGGAATTTCCTCGAATTAAAAAAAAATGCAACTTTTTCCATGCTGGGATTTCCGGATACATTTTTAATTGTGGGACTCCTCAACAAAATAAAACGTGACTTGAACATGATTCGACTCATAGCACAGTTGGATTTGCGATCGACGAGTTTCAGTTACGTTTCTCATTCCTAGTCTCAACGAACTCGCTTCGATCCAAAAGTAACAAACCATCTCTCGACAAATAATTTTTAATTGAATTTTCTAAATCCAGTGAAAACCAGTTTATTGAACAAAAAAATGTCACGATTTTGATTGAGATTATGAAAAAAAAAATTATTAGAAAAATAGTTATAAGGAATAATTATAATAGTGACATTCGCGGAGAATAAAGTTTTAAAGTGACGTTTCACCTATACGGGCATAACAGAGATATGTAGATGCAAAATAGATTTACTATTTTCTCAACGATTTTCAATATTTAAAAAAAAATAAAATCGCATTACTCTTTGTTGAAAAGAAAACAACGTGAAAGTCTTTTATTCTTCAAAATCTGCACATTATTGAGAAAAATCTGCATTAGGATTTTCTGCAACGGACAACTTTTTTGACATCACCTTCAAACAGGTTTCAAAAGACAAAATCCGACAACAGGAGTGTAATTTGTGTTTCAAATGATTTGACTGCATCATACGCACGGAAGTACTCATACGAAATTTTAAAATATACACTCAAAAAATGTGTTTGAAATGGAAAAATTACATTCGTAAAAAAAGTGATAGTAATTATAAAAATTAATCATTCCACAGAGACAAATGAAGACGGTTTTATAACGTTTAAATTGAAATACCCATACACACATGAACATGAGATGTGTTTTATCGTCGAATTTAGATAGTAGATTAAAAAAAGGAAAGTATTTTGTTTCTCGTCTCGAAAATACGAGTAAAAACATTTCCGTGATGTACGATCCGCGAAGATCCGGTGGAACAGAGAGACAATGTGGTAATTTAATTACACTTGATAACTGCAATACGATAGTGCAGATACGCGATCTACGATGTATACTTACACAACTTTGAACATACGAGCTAGAATCGCGTTCAAGAGCTCGTTTATATAGTGTATCTACAATGTTTTAAAAGCCTTTAGAAATGTGTGTAACGTTATATATAAACCCAGTGATATAATATGTTATCGTGTAAATTAGTATAGAATGTAAATTGATAAAATTTAAAAAAAAGAGTCGAACATAAGTGAATTTTTATCTCAATTTTAATTAAAGAAGTTCTATCGCGTAGAATCAATGCGAGCATTAGGGTCGATCAGCTTGCACGAGCGGTCACTCGTATCCCCGGTCGCTAATAATCGTCTCTTATTACGCTCCGTATGGGAGCGAGCGTGCGAGGAGCTCGGCGTATCTGAATCATCGAACTTACCGCGAGATAAAAAAATAGAATGATACGTAGATGCGCACCAGATAGAGCCGTGACGGGTATACCAAACGCCTGCCAATTGCGATAGTGAAGACATTTCGTCCACGCGCGTGCAAAAAACGATCCAAACAGCTTGTGTCATTTTTAACTAAACAAGCTGCAATTAACTATATGGTGCAATTTTTTATTCTTTCGAATTATCTACCTTCGAGAGATGTTATCTCGTAAAAGCGATAACAGTTTTTTCCTATTATCACAAATTGTCTTTTCAAATTTAATGAATATTATAGAAAAATTATTACTATAGTATTGTAAAGTATGAAAATTCGATTAAAATAATAAAAAGTAATAAAATATTGCATTCATGTATATACTGTAAGAAATAATTCAATCAACATTTTTAGCAATTATGTACGCAGGAACATTTTTTGTTGCAAATTACGAGCGACCGATTTCACGTGCCGGAAAAAAAAATCAGTTCATATATAAAAATACGCATATGCATCATCGTGAGAAACGAGCGCGGTGATATGTTAATCACGCCAACCTTCATAAATATAAAATATGTGAGAATCGGTTAGCGATAAATCGAACGGAGATACGATATCTTCAAAGACAAAGTGAGCGAGAAGCTAATAATCGTTTACTATTGTCTTTTGTGAGATCTTCTAAAATAATTGCCTCTGAACAATTGGCGATTTCTATCATATTTTATTCAATATCTTTTTTATTGTACTATTTTTAAAGATATTTATATAAATTTAACACTTGAATTAATTTGATAAAAAAATAAATTTGCATTGCGAGAAAAAAATTTTTGCGATGAATCACAACGTCGTAAATTCAACGTCGACATGAATTTAAATTGTGCGGAATAAAAAACTGGTAAAGTCTTTTAAGACTCTTTGTCATCTACTGAAACGACGCGATACGATAGATTTTTAGTTTACTCTATATTCCAACTTAATAACGATAATGATTATATGAACACAAATCCGTTCGCACACTTGTGCATAATCATCGTTATCTTGTCTTATCAATGGAGCTATCGCGAAATGTCTATCGTGAAATCTCTCTGTCGCAAATTTTCTAACTAAAAAAAGTTTAATTTTTAAATGTATTATTCTGAAGTATCAACTTTCGTTTTCTATTGATAAACGATTTTATTATGTTTCTTTTTTTTATTCTTATTTCGTATGTGTCATAGTTTATTTGTTGTTTCTTTCTTTTCCTCGTTTTTCTGTCGCTTTCATTTAACGACGTTTCGAAAAGTTTGCAGGATTTACTCAACTTGGAAACGTGTTCTCAAGACGTGACGCAACGTTCGCTCTCTGCGAGAGAATTTTTTTCCCTCGACTGGAGATTGAAAAAAAATACGCACTTCCATTCATGCACGAGCGAGGTGAAGAACCTCCCAAAATTAGGCTAATTTTGTGAAAGATAAGATTGCGTAATGACAAAGTAGTGGGACTATTTTTTATTGGTGACCGGAACGGAAATGAAAAGTGGTTTGTTCGACCTTTGCCTGTCGCTCGCTTCAAAAATATTTTTCATTACCATAAGCTTTAAATTGTAATCGATAATTTTTATTGCGTCGAACACGTGACCTCAATTTTCTACTTTTTTTTCGCGACTCGCAATGGTTAAGTTTTTCTTCGTGTAATTAATTTTTAATCAACCTTTTACTGTCTATTGATATCGACTTTTCTTTAAATGAAACGTGAATTCGATTTTCCGTTCTTTTTTCATTCCCGATGACTTGCACTTTTTCCGTTTGAAAATCTTCAGTTATCGTTATTTTTGTTTAATCATAATGTTCAATTTTTATGAGTGTCAACGAGGTTCAACGTTTAAAGAATTTCGCACGAATGAGAAAGGCGTTCCGCGATGTACGATCGATACAAACGATATCAGCATTCGTCTAAAATTAAATCTCACGTTGCAGAGCTACACGAGCGTATTTTTTAAGCGTCCCGAGAGCGTGGAGCACAGAGAATCTAAGTAAAGATATATCTATACTAACTCTAAAAATATTTTTGCCGTCGAAAAAATGACGAATCGAGTCAACCGTTGGTCGGAAATTCAATTTCACTAACTTCTCATCACTTTTTAACTGATGGAGAAAAATACGTATTTTGAATATATGCCAGTGAGATTCCAATAACAAAGATTTTACTTTTTTCCTGTAACTATAAACTATAAACAAACTTGTACATTTCCCGGCAATTTTAATTTGCCTTTTACGAACCACGTTTTAGTTACTTCGTCGATTTTGCAATTTTTTCCGTGCTATTGATCGCACAAGTACCGCTCGCAGACGTATTATTATACCTGATGCTTATTTTACCACAAAATTTCATTGAGTCAAGTAAATTGGCTCGATTGATCGTGAACACGTTCAACGTGCCAAAAATTCGGTTTATTGCACCTCGACTTAGTTTTCCTTATCCTCGCTTACAAAAAAAAAATTTCGTAAAAAGCATTAAAAATCACTGATTGTATACAGATTTTGGTTTCCAATTCTATTTAAAAATAAAATATTCTTTCGTGAGCGTGACAGTGAAAAAATTCCTCATCGCTTATTCACGTGAATAATTTACTATTACCACAATATTTTTAAACAATGGTTAAACGTATACAGCGCAATTTCATTTCTAACCTCAGGCGATTATAATTGAAAATAGAATTTGACGATAGAGTGGAAATATTTCTTTCGCGGTAAGTAATTGAAAAACGTTTGTTATTTTTCATTCTGTGAGTACTTTTTTCTATTTCGAAGATAATTGAACAAAATTACACATACATAAAAGTTTTTAGCTTCATATTTAAAAATAAAATATTCTAAAAATGAATATATTTTTTGTGTGAGAATGAAATTCAAAAATTTTACCATTCTAATAATAAATATCTACGGAAAACTTCAAAAAAATTCAAAAATGAAAAGAAAAAAAATTATATATACAACTCCCACAGGAATTTATAGTTCTAACCTCGGGTGATGACAAATGAAAATAAAATTTCGTAAAAGTGAAGCAATTACTTCTGCGAATGCATAATTGATAATTTTCTACGTGGTGGAGGGTAAACAATTTTTTTTATGATGCTTATGAAAAGGAATAGCGGAATTTGGCTACGTTTCTGACGTTACCGTCACGCAGCGTGACTCCCAGCAACAGATATCAAGGCCTCGTGAGCCTCGCCTACGCCAAGAGATTTCCGCTTAAAAAAGTAAACAATTAAGTAGAAACAAGCATATAAGACGATTGGCCCTATTTGGGCAACTGGGCATAAACGTCATTTGTGTAAGCGAAAACGCGATGAAGAGGGGAGGAAGGATCAAAAGCGATCAGGCTCAACAGATGAATGGTTGCCGCTAAGCGACGGTTGCGTGACAAAAAAAAGTACGATGCCCTCGGTCAAACTGCCACAAACTGCTTTCTTCCTCCGTACGCTCCTCCGATCTGCCCCTCGTCATTTCTAAGAGCACTGACGGCCGTGTGTAATTACGGAATAATAATTGAAAAAGGAACTGACGAGTTTACACCATGGGACACTGCGATTTTCGTTTCGTTTTTGCGTCAAGCACCGATTTACGCTCCGATTAATTTTGGATAAAAAAATGAAAATGAGAAAATTTTTTATAGCGTTTGATAGATATAAAAAATCGTTACGAATATAACCTCATCGTTTGCGCGCTCGTTGAAAAATAAACAAATAAAATGCCCTGGCACATGTATAGTTATGGGGGGAATAGGAAATAGAC
Organism: Cremastinae sp. B BG-2022a; assembly: GCA_030522605.1. Taxonomy (NCBI): domain Eukaryota; kingdom Metazoa; phylum Arthropoda; class Insecta; order Hymenoptera; family Ichneumonidae; species Cremastinae sp. B BG-2022a. The sequence continues at coordinate 74,546 of JAPYYX010000469.1, read as the reverse complement.
GCGTTTAGGTACACCCGCTCAACAACAGGTTACTCTCTGAGCGCTTCCTCTCCGTCCGACGAGTTCCGATCGATCAGCGGAGAAGCGCGCCACTGAGAAATTTCATCCCAGTAAATTGTGTATATCAATAAACATTACGGGATACAAATGCAATGCACACAATGCCTTTACGGACTTTTGCTTTTTTTCAATTTTTTTTTACCTGATCGATCGGTAATCCGACGATATCGGATAACCAAGAGAACGTCCGAAAACCGTCGTAATAATGAAGCTCATTCACTGCCATTGCCACGGTCGCTACTCACGATGTACTGAACTTCGAATGACGGAGATCTCGAGGCCTGCCTCGAGTATACACTGATTCACGCACTCGTGCTCCGACACACCTAAAACCCCATAAATGTGTAGACCTGAAAATGCGCGACAAACCAGATCCAACGGCAATAGCCAATCGGAGAAAGCTTTTCCTAGCAGGACGAAACCTCCCACTCCATAACTGTCAAAATTCAAAAGGACAATAAACACTAAAAAAAGACTCGAATTCACTTTTTATGTGTTTCGTACTCGAAAAATATTAGCACTTTTGAAGTAGTTTGTTTCTTTACTTCTATTGTTGACCTCTTGATTCACGATGCTCCAAAAATTTGGTCGCCGCCGAATTGAAAAAGAGGATGTAAAAAAAAGTTTGAAATAAATGCAAGTGCACGAAAACTCTGTTGAAGCGCTATCTAGCAATTGTGGCGAAAATTGAAATGCATTTGGCAAGAGTGTAGCGGGTTATCTTCTTGGAGTTTTTTTGATTTCAGAACGTAGTGCATTTGCCGGTTTCGTTTCGATTCCGCGTTCCAAGCGGATTGAAGTGAAATTGTTCCAAACCCAAATGTTTAGCACGGTTTCGCTCAGACTCAGTTCACTTCACAGTGAATTGGTTTGAAACGGGTTGAATAATCTCAAAAATAAAATAATCCCGTGTTATGTTGTAGTTTTGACTATTTACGGAATTTTTTATTCAAAACTTGCAACCCAGGTATTTAATATTATTTAAAATGATATCTTGCAATGTGTCATTGATTAGGAACTAGGAGAAACGTTTTATCAAAATCCATAGTAAAATCTTAACCTCAAAGTTTCGAGTAAATATGTTCGATTCTGATAATATTTAAAACTTTCACAGAGATGTCCTGGCTGACGGGTGCAATCGTAAAGACATTCGAGTTTTGTAAACCGTTTGCAACACAGGTCCGATATCGCTATCATGCGGATAAAATAAGAAGAGGACCGTTAATAAGGCGCTATGGTTATAAGGATGCAGTGGACGAATTCCGAGGCCTGTTGCCAAGGGAGTCAACAAAGCGAGTACCCCAGATGCCGATTTATCGACCAAGAGATACCTGGTCCCAGAAACGAGCGCTTTTTGGACAAAATGATTATATCGACATTTTAGGAAGTGGTGAACTCCATCCTACAAGGATAATATACAATACGCCATCGTGGCTGCGAGGAGTGAAAGGCAACGAATTGCAGGTTCTCATAAGAAAAAAGAAGATCTGGGGTAAAGGAGTCTATCCCATTGCCAGACCGACGAAATGGAAAGATCTGGATAAGAGAATACGCTTCCTCTACAAATTCCTCAATCGTAAAACAAAAACAGGTTTTATGACACGATAAAGCTTTCTTTTGTTTAGATGATATTATGATAACAAAATACAGTTGAGAAAAAAATACTGCATTTGCATTCATTACTTTTCCAGAAAGGGTATCTCCTACTGATTTAAAGAATCCTTTGTTAAGGTAGTTCGATCGCAAAAATTGTTTACTTACAAAAATTTTGAAAAAAATGTTTTGAATGAAAAGTTTAAAAATCGATTGATAAAAGAGAAAAGTAATTTTACCGTCTAGTTTTTTATTCATTCGATTTCGAAGTTTTGTGATTCTTCCATTTAAATGCGTATTAAACGCAGTGAAAAAATACGTTTTTCAAAATAACTCAAAAACGGTTCTTGCCATTTTCATAGAAAAAAAGGAGATGTTAGAGTACTTCGTAAAGAATATTTAGAAAAAAATGAGCTTGGTTTACCGTCTAATTTCGGAGAAAAAAATTATTTAGTGAAAAACTTATTTCAGTGAGAGAATTTTCAAGGTTCGGAAAATGGCAATGCGGAAATTTCGTAAAATATATCCACCATATTTATCTCTTTTTCATCGATGAAAATCTTAAAATTTATCACAATTAATTTCCCAAGAATTGCAAAAAGGGGCCCCACCCTATGTTTATACGGCACCCAGCGATCGAACTACCTTAACCATTAAAAAAGATAGCACAATTTTATAAAATATTTAATTTACTTATTCGGATAAAAGAAAATTTTTTTTTATGCGAGACGATGTAGTAACGTTGACAATGAATAATGCTTTTTTACCACATTTTTTCTAATACTCGTCACTGCATTTATCACAAAATTGCAGATAAAGGTTTACAATAATCGTAATTGCCATTTTTTGAACAATTGTCCAAGCACTGGTATGTACATAACCAAATCCCACATATTTTCTTTTTTTATATCTTTTATTAAAAAATATATTTATCTAAGTCAAAGAGAACGAAATTTTCTAGTCTAAGAAGGGGCAGACGCTTTGTAAGTACAGTGAAAAAAATTTTTTTTTTTTCATAAAATGAACAAACAGCAAAAAATAAAATCATAGCGAAATGACAACGGGAATAAAAAAGGTTACTCATTCACTCATATCGATTGTAATCAAGCACGCGGTGACAAATTTTCACCGTTTCCTTCCTTCTCTTTCTCTTTTCATTTATTAACTGCTATGCACTATGTGCACGAGTTTCATTTGAGTTCTGAGTATTCTTGATTTTGATTTTAAAAAATGAATAACAGTAGACCACGCGGCATGATAATGCACTCGCGTGTCTCAAGTTTTTCAAAAATTTATTTACATCGCTTCACCGCGCGACTCATCGACCGTAGTTTTTTCCTTCCTTCTCTTGACGGTTAATTCATACTTCTTACAATGGGTGAATCCTTACGTTGTTTCGCAAAAACGATACTTGCTCAATAACGTCTTAACATGATTCTTCATTCTTCTTTATCTCGCAAATTCACAAGATCACAGAAAATTTTTAAAAAATACCGATCAAAAACCATTTTCTTTCCTCTCTCTCTCTCTTAATAGTGTTAAAATTTTTTGCTTTTTTCTTTTGTCTCGGTTTCCAATCCGTAATACCAATCTTTTTGTACAGATTATGCCACATCCGCGACAAAATGATATAATGATATAATACTGTTGTACAGCGAATATAGTAAATGACTGCAAGATAATTCGTGATGCGAGTACAAGAAATAACGGTGGGTTACATAGAAAAATGATGATAAAATTCAACTTGACGAACAGAACGAAATAAAAATTGTGAAAAAATGCTAAGGTCGCGAACGAAGATCAATCTGTTGCAAAAAAATTCGTCAGTTCGTCGATAAGACACAGAGACGCAGTGGGCGTAACGGAAGAATGTATGATCAAGTTTTTATGTACATAAAAAAATCGTAAAACGAATGGCAGTTATTTCCACTATAATTTGAAACGTGTCCAAGACTAGAGGAACGAAAAAATGTATATTTGCTTACACACGAATAAAGATTTTTTCGTTTGCCTCTAGGGTGAACATCGTTGATGTGAAACATACGCATTTTTGCGATACGATGATGAACGTGGATTATCTCATCATAGATTATTTTGGAGAAAAGAGAGCAAAGTTGTTTCGTAATGTCTCATAGCGTCCAAATTTCGAAGACTGTGTCTCTCAGATGGATAAACTTGCAATTGATAAGGCTTTCCTTTTTTTATCAGAGCATTTATGAGCTCGCTCGTGTGAAAGAAATGAACATTCTCATCGATGAGGCCGTGAATTATGAGTAAACGATTCGCGTCCTCGGGAAATTTGTCGACGTACGTTAGCACTGAACCGTTTACATAACCAGGATAATTGTCCTGTGGAAGGTCCATGTAGCGCTCGGTATATCCAGTATCGTAGAGATTCCAACAGGTGACAGGAGCACCTGCGATCGCCAACTAAAAATTTGTTTCTTAATGACTTTTTTTCCTGGATTTGGTAAGCTTTCACCATTTTATTCAATGTTTCTTCGAAGGTTCTTACGAAACGCTCTTCCCGAAGAACCATTGAAAAAATGATTGGGTGATACATGTGTAGAAGTGATCTCATATAACTGACAATCATAGCTGCATTCGTCTTGCCTTGTAATAGATTGACCCACGCATTCGCGTGATAGTCCATTCTCATTAAAGTGAACTAATCAGGACTGTTGAATTTACTAAAGTGAATATTCTATCCCCATTGTATTAGCCGTACTTAAATGAGCAATCGTAGTATCGGATCTTGCAGATTTATAGATCGTGTGGCGGTATTAGTTACGGAAAGGGGAAGTTCACAATAACGATACAGACTTGGTTCACTTCAACGAGAATTCATTTTAGAGAGTTTCGCATTAATGAGACTTTTGTAAGTCTAACTAAAATGATACTCGACTAAACAGTAAATCAGTAATATATGTATAGAACACAGTCTATTTTCCGCACATGTATCACAATATACTGTTTTTTATATTTTACCTTAAATACTTCTGGATACTGTATTATACCCATTAGACTGAGATAACCCCCGTAAGACCATCCGTGAAGAGCAACTCTGTTTAAATCGATGTAGCCCGTTTTTTCAGCCAGCATTTTCAACGCTTCGACTTGGTCGCTCAATTCTACGGTTCCCATCTTCTTTTTTAAATGACTCTCAAAGTGGAGGCCACGGTTTTTCGAACCTCTGGAGTCTATGAGAACGACGCAGTAGCCTTCTGCTGCGAGCATGTGAAGACGAAAATATCTCATACCCTGTTTTCAAGATAATATTTAATTATATTAAAAAAAGAGAATATAAATTGACGACGAGGTACAACGGCGAAAGAAATAAGAACAAGTTGATTACCTTGAATGTATTGGTAACTAGTTGAACGTCGGGTCCTCCATAAATTTGCAGTATGGTCGGATATTTGACGGAATGTCGAAAATTGTGTGGCTTGAAGATCATCGAATATAACGTGTCACCGGAGGTTATTTTGAGAGAATATATGCTCGGCCCGTAACGTAGTAAAAGATCCGTTTTCGGTACAGTCGGTTCAACCAAGTACCCTACGAGAGTTAATGTAATGCTGTCCACGCTCCAGTCCGTCTGAGATATTCTGAAAACCTTTTTTCAAAATCATGATCAGTGATTGCTGGGAGCACACATTGAAATATCTTTTTAGAAAGAAAATTCTCAACCTTGGAGAATGGAGAATTCTTTATGGAACTCGAAACCGTAACGAGCATCGTGCAATATTTGTTGAAATAAATATTCGTGTAACTGGAACCTCGTCTCGTGAGGAGACGAACTTTTAGAGGATGATGAAGCGACACTGCGTAAAGGTGCTGTTCAAGAGGGCCCTCGCGCAACCCTGCGAAATAGACGATCGAGTTGACCTCGTCGACCCACAATTTACGTCTGAGGACTTGCCAGTCACCCATTGTTATCGCCGTTTTTGACGCAACACGGGGTTGAAGATAGGCGCTGTCTAAACGATCCAGCGGTTCCTCGACACCGTTGCTCAATCCTGCATTTTATTTTTGATTAAAAATACGTCACATCGAATGGACTTCTAATAAAATATCGGTACTGTACCTGCTATACTCGATACTATAAGATACAGATGCATAAATTTGGTTTCCTCACTTCCCCAAATAAATTTAACACAATTCGGATTCTCTGATGGTAAAAAGTACAAAAGATCGTGAACATTTATCCATATGCTGTTGAATTCGGAATAAATAACTTGTACACTGCCCGATGAAGGAGCAAAATGGTTTTCCGAGTTATAAACGTTGGGCGGAGGTTCGCAGAAATTGTCTACCGAGAGAAGAACAAGTTCAAGTCTCTGCTGTTTCCGATCGAGCAACTGTACCCAAACACTGTAATTAAACGTAACGAATGCTTAAGTGTTCTATCTATTTAAGGTGTTTAGAGACAGGTGTGAAAATAAAGCAAATTTACGCACCAATAATTGGGAATCGAAAAATGATTAGTATTAAATTAAAGCTGCAAACAATGTTCTTTGTTCTATTGTTATCATTAAGTAAATGAATATAACTTTTAGAAAATTGTTCATTCATACGTTTCTCGAGTTACCAAACAATGTAGTGTTAGTTCTAAAACACGCTCCCAGGCGATATTTATACAGAATTTTTTTTTCTTCGTAATCTCATTACTTGTAAAGTGTGAAAATAACAAACTTAAAAAAAATACTTGTCACTGTACCCTGGCATTTTGTTCCGAAATACTTAAATTTTAATATAGTTTTTATCAGAGAAAAAAGCAAGTTGAACTCACTACTGAGAGTCGGGTGTCCAACCAACTCGCACAAGATACTCCATCCACGGGAACATCGTGTGCAAAGGATACTGTAATTCGAGAATTTCGACGTCGACTATTTGATGTGTATCGGTCGTACGAAACTGTACCATTTTTAGATTACTTTTTGCGTTACAGGTTCCTGCCCTGGGAAATCGAAATTCATCGACATCACCGGTACTGAGACTCGAGGGACAACTCGAGGCTGACGGAAAGCAAAATATTTTCACATCGCTTTCGTCAACTTCCTCGTAAACAATTCTATACACGTCGTCGTTCGATTTTGGCTGCCACCAGAAACCAATATACCTGCAGTGTGAAAAAACAATATTCATCAGTCCATTTTTACTATACGTAAAGTTTTTAAAGAAGACGATTATCAGACCTGGCAAATTCTTCCTGCATAACGTAGGAGGGTGTCCCTGCAGTGAGTGGATCCTCCGATAGATTTCTACCGCCCTTTCTCGCATGTGTAAGGCGCACCGAAGATCCAGTTATACTGTGCGATAAATACAAATCACCGGAGCACGTGTAAGCGATCAGGGCATTGTTCCAAGGGCATATTTGCGGACACAATTTTGCACCGGGCGTCGAAATTCTCAATTCCGACGGGAATAATGGTCCAGGCTGAACGTATACGTCGATGCATCTTTATCAAACTATCATGTTCCTCGTAGAAAGCGGAGGATATTTTTCTACTTTTTCTAACTTTTTTCGTCTCTCGCTAGGTTTTTTTTTCTCGAGACGATACTTACCGCGTAACCGGTGTCGACGCACTGGTATAGACTACTCGCTGCCGGAAACACTAGTTTTCCGCTCTCTAGATGAATCTCGTAGCTGGTTATGCCCCAAGTCGTCAGTCTTTTTCTCTCCCACAATAGTTGTTCTTCCCGTGAGAGCCTATTGGCACTGGAAACGCTTTAAAAGTACAAAGATTACAATACTTTAAATCTTGTTTTTCGAAATGTCTCCTTAAGGTGGTTGATCAATTATTCTCTTGTCAAATGTAGTGTAGAAAATTTTCCAAAAAGTTACTTATGATTACTTATTACTTATACAATTTAATGTTTAGTTAAGAAAAAAATCGAAAAATTTCAAATCTGTCTAATTGAGAAACGTGCTTGACCTTCGATTAATCGCGTGTATCTAGCATCGCGCCATAAGATGCTGTATAAAATTCACGTATTTCGGCATTAAATTATACCTTACATTTTTTTTCTTAAATGTCCAGTTTCATCTTGATAATAACATATTTTGAATTCGGATTTTTATCTAATATCATCGACATTCGATCAACCCCCTTAACAAAAGGAGAAAACATTTAAAATTGATACAATATGCTTTTGGATGTATACCCCTGAAAATTTGCTTCTATTACTGGCAGCCAGTGAAGTCTGCATGCATTTTCATGATCCGAAGGCCCGATGTCAACATACAGCAAAGTTGTTTCCCAGCCATTGTTTGGAGTACCCAGAAAATAAATTCGTGTTCTGGAAAGAGACAATGCAAGATGTTTTCATGTAAATACAAATTGTAGAATATCTAAATACAAAATGAAAATATTTACATTTTAAATAACTTGAGAAATATAATGCAGTTATGTTATCTCTCAGTTTCTTGTTGGTGGCATAAAAACACTCATGTTTATTCATCATACTTGCTGACAAAATTTTCTGTGCAGATATTCAAGTATTCAAAAAAAAAAATTTGATAAAGAGGATACCTTTGGCTGTCTACTTTTAAAGATATAAGCATTAATAATTCTGATTTTTTTAAATGCCACAGAAAGTGAAGATAACAGGTTTTTAAAACAGGAATTTTGCAACACAGTTGATCATGCTTATTACTCATGTTCTTTTTTTCCATTTATCATTAAAATTAATATAAAATTTAAAAAATACTATTCTCTTAAAATATTAGTTATGAATTTATTACTTGAATTTGACTGTATAGATGGAAAGATGGAATTAATTTAAGAATCAGGATTAAAACTCACCTGCCATCCGGTAAAGATCTAAATGTGACATCATCAGGTACCGAAGGATAAGATACTCCAAAAAGTTGTCTCCTAAAATCTCTGACGACCCCTCGCAACTCGGACCAGGACTTTTTTGCTGGTCTTTTGGACTCTCCACTGGTTCGCAAGTCTGCCTCTTTGAAGGTATCCATAATCTTTAACCTCTCTCTCTCTCTCTCTCACACTCTCTTGTCGATGAATATCGTTTTCAACTTTTCACGTGTACATTCGCGTTAATAAAATTAACTCGATAACCGATCACGATCGTGCTGACGAATATCCTGGAAAGCATATAGAAATGAGAAGCGTTCGGATTAAATGAACGTGATAGATAAAAAGCAAAGCGCGGCGAAAACGCGACGCGCCGACCGAGTCACGAGTTGGAAGATCGGATATATAATCCGGACAGTGAGTTTGTCGTATAACCTTTTGCCTCTTTTTTTTAGGTTACAATCGTGTTGCGGGCGAAAAGAAGCCCGCAGGCGAGTCCGGTTTCCCGTAGCACTCGGTCAACGTGTGCCTGACGCAGCAAAAATTTTAAACAATTAACGCGCTGCTACGCATCCATCGATAGCTGGTAAATAAATTCCGATTTACTATATTGGCACATGAAATACAGCTGTCACAACAGACGAGCGTGTGTATCGTGACAAGTACGATACCAGTCGTTTTCTCTTTCTTCCTTTTCTTTACTTTCGTTCCTTTTTTTTCGTCTCCTCAGAGTTATTTATCACGCAGCTGGATTATTTTTTTACTATTCTCTTTCTTGACTTACTATACTACAATTACTACCCGTTATTACTCGATGAGAGATGAGAGGAAAGAAAGTACACGCGCTCACTTTCTCTCTTTCTATTTCTTTGTCTCTTTTACCCATGCGCCAGGAGGTAATAATTTTTTTCTTTTCATTATTTTAATACATACGCTTTTTCGTAGAATCTTGCACTTGTTTTGAATATTTAACTCATATTTTTAAACATCGAAAAATAAATATGTAGAATTTCTATGAAAATTAAAATCTATCTCTAAGCGTAAAACCAGCTCCGGCGATGCGACCACCGCAGGACCGCAGCTATCGGCTGCCGCTCACGACTACCGCGTGGCTGCAAATCTCCGATAACGCATCGACGCGCGCGCGCTCAAAATAGAAACAAGCAATGTTATTCGTGTTATCTGTTGTAATAAATACTGTAACAAAAATGAGGAGACTCATTTATTTCAATTACCTCGATTGTAAGAAGTACGCACACACACGTAAACAATATTCACTCAACAGATAACTAAATTTTCTGTCTTACCTGCCAAGCAATGACGGCTATTCGTGTGATTTCCGGAAGATTCCGCTGTCAGTTTATTTCGCGTCGGTTAAATTATACAACTTATGACTTCCAATTCAAATTTAAACATTATTTCCATCAATATTTTATTTTGTTTTTCAGTATTTTGAACTTATAAGAGGAAAATTAATCTTATATGTACTTTTGTAAATATAGTAAGATATTTCCTCTAATAGAATTATTTCTTCGAAACCATAAATTGTACTCACTTGAATACCAAATATGTATTTATAAAAGAGAAGATAATGATAAGTGTGATAAAAATATTGATCATATCTGTCGACCTTCGAATGATCATTTTTCATTTTTTGAAAAAAATAATCATCTCGTTCGTACTCTTATTGTTGACACATTCGCTCAAGCGAAAATAATCTTTCGAGTCGAATTCACGTAAGAGGAAAGGACAAGTGACAACTTTTGATAGTCAGTGATTGATGGTCGAAATCGAAACTCACGGAATGACAAACGAGAAAAAAAATCGATTCTAAACGTAAAGCGGCTAACTTAACATTGCATCCTGTCTGAAGTGAATTGTTTCCAAATCGTTCAACATCATTGGCGAACAAAAAACGTAATTGGTTGATTGTGCGACAAACGAAGAATATAATATAGTACACGTTGAAAATCCCTCCAGCGTTTTTGAACGAAAATAAATGTAACTTCAAGCAGAAATGTAAAAATGTAAAACGAAGAGACGTCAATTCACGATCACAAGGTGACGCAAACTTCGTAGTTCTGAAAATGCCAAAATTGTTTTCAGCGGAGCAGTTCAAGAAAACGTGGGAAGTGAGTTTTTTTCATTATTTCCATAATTTCTGGACTCGTTTATTACTATTTTTAAGAACGGAGACAATCAGCCAGTTCAATGAGAGAGAGAGAAAGAGAATAAGAGCGAGATAGAAGGAGAGGAGGCGACGTAAAAAATAATGACTAAGAATTTAGCGGGAAAGAAAGTAGGAGGAGGGGGAAAGTACACGGTGGTCTGCCTTTTCGCAGGCTCAGCCGAGACGTACCCTTTGATCTAGCGTGTTTTTCTCTTCTCTTATTTCGCTCTAAATTGTGTCGGAGCGCCCACTCGTACTCCTCTCTCTCTCTCTCTCTGTGTCTCTCCCTCACTCCCCGACGGTTCACAAGTCCCGCGCTCACCCTTTGCTCGCCCTTTCCTCTTTTTCTCTCTCTTCCACACGAGATACCCCGCGATTGTTCGAATGTCAATGCGAGAGGTGGAGCGAGCTGCGAGATTTAATGCGTGCGGCAAAGGCGCGCGCCGAGAGCTTTTCTCGCCGGAGACGCTCTGATGCTCTCGCCCTCTCCGTTCAATCTCCACAATCTCGGCTGCCTCTAATTTCATTACTCATTTATACGATCATTATTCCGAATTCTCTCTCGACATATTTAAGGCAGTTGACGTTCAAACACGTATTTGGTTAAAATTACATGAAACTGTTCGCGTACACTTTGCATGAATATCAGTGTCAACGGACTGGACTATATGTTCAAAGAGATGACTGAAAAATTTTATAAGGTCATCCTGGCGTGACGTAAAGATTTTATGAGGTCAACATGGAAGTGAGAATGGAATTTATGTAAAGTTATCTCCAACAAGGTTCCGATTCCTCGCAAAAGATTAATTTATAGTGTGACGTTTTATGTAAAAAGTTACATTTAGTCAGAACCTCATCAGGACCTGATAGAGGATAAAGTGCGGATGTTGTCAGGACATGCTGGAGGCCAAAATTTCTAATCGAGATTTACCGTTCGAAATTTTCAATAATTGAATCAAAAAGTTGGATTTACATGCAGTTTCTATCTCGAAGCAGTAAAAAATTTATTATTTCATTATAACTTGAAACAGGAATGTCACATTTTATTAACTAGTATATTCGAAAAATATATTCGTGAATATTTCATAAGAAAATAATAATTTTGAATGCTACCGACAGTCGTAGGCCAGTGGTCGATGTGGAGTTTCGGCGGATCCACAAGTTAAGCTGCATTAGGCGTGGCCAATACTTGGATGGGTGACCGCTTAATTTTTCATCGGCTAACGGGTCAGCGCTGAGCCGGAGGTGGTTTTTTCTGGGTTTTTCGAGGTTTCATAACTTCGAAAAATCCAGAAAGGACGTCACCGAATGTATCGGTACGGGTTTTCTGCAGTTTTCCCGTGCCCATTTGCAAACATGATACAGGTTAGGACTGATGCTGGAATGAACCATGGCATAGACGGTTCTGAATGGAAGGGGAATATCGTGATTAAAGCTAGAAGCTGTACGAAAGGAAACCAAACTAACTAACTAATTTTGAATACTTCTTTTCGGAGATGTAACTGTCGAAAACTTGGATTTCTGAATTACATTAAACGTTACTGAAAAGTTTTCATATAAGCTTGAAAGTTGGTTTATAATAGTTATATTGAACTCAAAGAAAACGTTTTAAATATTTTTTATGAAAACTCAATTTTTCAATTTGTACTTCGACAATTGTACCTTAATGTCAATTGGCTAATTTTTATTTAGAAACTGTTCATGTATCGAAAATAATTCTCTAGCAATGATTTGGATCGTGAGAATACAAATTTGTTATTCAGAAAAAAACACATACATGTGAAGGTACAGCATGATAATGAATTTATAAAGTATTGATGATGTGTGTTTCATTCTAGCACGATATAGTGAAAAATTATTCGAATGTATTCTGTAAATGTAATAAATACGCGAGGAAGGTTTAAAAAATTAGTTAATTAGAGTACAATAGGGCTCGAGCAATCTTTTCTCTTTTTCTTTCATACTTGGCGTCGAGCCGCTGCCGCGTCTCTTGATAAAACCAAAAGAACAGATTTGCAATAATTTTGTATGAAATTTTTGTTTCATAGAATAACATTTCTCTGGAATTGCACTTCGTAATTTATTGTTATCCCTGCGGAGAAATAATTAGGGAAGGTATGTGGATAGGGGAATAGGCCGCATTGTGTCTCGTCGGAGGAAAATGAGAGATGAGGCCCTTGAGAGCTTCGACTCTCGAATTCCCCGACCTCGATCTTGCATTTCCCGAAAATACTCTCTGTCCATCTCGTGTTCAAAGCACTTCTGCAACCACCCCGATACTCCTACGCCAGAAATGAACAAAAATAAGTAAAAAAAATGTCCGCAATAATAAATTCTCTGGCCGTTTATTCTCGTAAAACACTAAATAATCATTATCATCGGAACGCTACGGTTGATTTTAAATACAAATAAAAACAAAACTTATACTCTCCTTGAAAATATCAATTTATTGCGTTATTATTATTCATTTATTATTTTTTCGAATAATTGACTCGATGGATGATGCAAAATAAAATAATTGAAAATTTCGCTCGAGTTGAATTTCTTAAAATTTACACGGTACAAAAATTGTTTCCATAAGGAAATTTTGTTTTGTGAAAAAATAGAGTAAAATGAAATTTTGTTCATTTGAGCGAACGGCAAGAGTGGGAAAAAGCAGAAGAGGAGAGAAAGAGAGAGAGATTTGGTCTGCGAGGGATGAGCGACGAGGGGTTCTGAAACAGAAGGTTGTGCCCTAGGGGGTACCGATATCGATCCTCCATATCTCGGCCCTTTACTCACCACCTCCGTACGCGCGTACGACTCGCGCTGTACATTTTCTCTCCCTTTCGTGAGTCAACGATCCCCCGATACGCTCTTTTCTCTCTCCTGTCTCTGTACCTACTGCTTACTCGTTTCTCGTTTTCCTTCTCTGACTCCTCGAAATATTCAACTCTCATCCGCGAGACTTGAAAACTTTATGAGAACTTTAGCAAACGAAATAAGGATTCTTTCTTATTTTCTTCGAACACGCTGTACTTGGCATTACGAAATTGGAAAAATGGTTTTTTCCTCGTAGAACAATTACATCATCGCTTCAGATACGAAAAAATGTTAATAAATAAAATATGAGAAACATTCGTTTTTCAATTATGGTATCTTGACGATTATGAAATTGGAGAGATTTGTATCTTTTCTTCGTCGTTACGTGGAAACTTTTATACATGAAATGAAATTTTCGAATATCATTACCTCTGTACAATGGCGAAATTAAAATTTTTTTTCTGTAAAACAATCATTAGCTTATGAGAACTTTTACAATTCGAATATTTTTTACAATTACAATTCAATTTGAAAAAGGATGGCTTTTGTAGCAAATAATTATTTCATCACTTTGTGAGAATACATATAAATAAAAATCCTTCATTTTTTATTACGATATTTTTATAAAGACGAAATTGAAAACAGAAAATTCCAAGTTCCAAAAAATGTACAACCGTAATACGCTTTTATCAACAAAAATACAACAATCATTTTATAATATATTTATATATATATAATATATAATATATTATGTGTATATGTACAATTTGTACTTGATTAAACATACAAAAGCACTTAATTACCTAATTTAATGTTTTGACACTTGACGCGTAATTGATAAATCATTCTTTTTTTTCGGAGATCGATGTTCTATAAAGTTTTATTTTTATTGCCTATAATCCATTTGATTATCCCGTTTTGATAAAATTACATGTTGATTCACTTCTGTCGTTAATTAAACGTTTGATCTGCTTTTCTTCTCTCTCTTTTTTCGTTCTCAAATTTTTAATTTTTCTCGTGCAGACCTTGGGTTCGTTATTTCCATAGCTTATATAGGTGATAATAATAAAATAGTTTCTTTTTTATATTTTTTCCCCGTTGCATGTTTGCAATCGGTATTTTCATTATAGCTTTTTTAATAATATTCGATTAAAAATGTCAGCCTTTGACTTGTATTGTCGAGAGGGGATCCTTTTTTAGTTCGCGATTACGTGGAACAGAATTCCAAAGTGAATGAAAAATAATTTCAGGATTTAATAAAAAATTGAAATAAATTTCACTATAGTTTTATTACACTTTAATTGCTTTTAAAAAAATGAAAAATTTTCAATGGCAAAGCTCGTGTGTCAATTACGAAAATACGTGAATAAAAAGGGATTAATTAAACAATTCGATGTTCACTAGCTACTTTATACAGCAAATGAAATAATTACACATTCGCAACTATTTGTATTTATAGATTGTGTATTCATCTATTTATTACTCCGAAGCACTCGTACAAATGTTTACACGTATACGTCTATTGGAGAAGGACGATGGTGAAAAAGAACTTGGCCCAAGCTTTGCGGAAACAGAAAAATTATTTTTAATGAAAATATAACGATGAAAAAAAATTCCCGTTCTTGGTCCATCTTCCAGACGATCCTTCTTCTTTCAGCGATCGTGCAACGTCCAATTTCGTCCATTTTTTGGACGATCCGTTATCTGTTAACGACCATTCGAATCTTGCTGACCTTTCGAAAAAAAAAATGCGCTGCGGTTTCTTTACGAATTTGTTACCTCAAATATTTAAAAGAATATTTAAAAATTGGTCAATGAAAAAAAAGATGAATTCATAAAATTGCTTTATAAAATAAAAAATTGGAGGAAGAAGGGATTTTGGCATTTAAGAAAAATGCACACACATAAATTTATGTACATAAAGCGTATTAGCATGGAATAAGAATACTTTTTTTCATTCGGTTTTTTAATACGTTTTGCTCAACAACAACAGGTACAGTAAACCAGTTTACCTGCAGTAAATACGATGTGTGTATTATGTATATGTGTATTCCGTGCGCAATTCCGCTCATATTATTTTTTTCACGCTTCCGGTTTCGTCCCAAATTTCGCATCGACGATTCTCGCTGCTTTTTTTCATCTCACATTCTCGCGCGCTCTCTCTCCCTCTCTCTCTCTCTCTCCGTATTTCTTGATTTTATCTCTTTATTTTCTACATCATTCTAGATCTAATGTGTCTTAATCAATCATGACTTAATCTTAAATCTTATTCTTGTTTCTCACTGACTTTTAATTATGAATTTTTTCGTCTCGATCATCGACAATGATATTGTATCTTCGAAATTTCCGTTTGTGTCCATGTTCGTGTAAATATCTCCATCTACGATTACACTTTAATCGCTAATTAATAAATAATCATATGACAAATAATCAGCTTTTCTTTGGGATAAAATGAGTAAAATAGACGTCAAGAAATTTATTTATTTATTTATATGATGTGTATAGGAAAAAAGGCAACGATCTATGATGCTTTTTTTCACATCGATTACTTTTCTATAGAGGAGAACAAAAACGGCGCAGGGATGCGGAAAAATGAGGAATCTATTTCGCAATTTTGACTAAAATTAACTAAGAAAGTGTTTTCCAGTCATGAAAAATAAATTTTTAATCTAGGGTGCACAATCGATCGTAAATCTAAATTCGTGACTTGACTCGCACAAAAACGCTCGTTTTTTCGAAGCACCTCCCGACTAGAATCGACCGAGAATTTTTCAGCGAGGTAATGTAAAAATTTTCAAACATCTGACTAGAGAAGAACCTTCGCTGAAATATTTCTCAATCGAAGTTGGAAGTTGCCTTCGATAAATAAATACAATAAATAAAAATATAAAATGGCACATTTTACGATAAATCTAAATTACAGAGATTACTATTTAATTAAATACGAGTAAATAAATAAATAAAAGTATGGAAATTTTCCGCTTCTTCGCAACGCGATCATACAGACTCTTTCTTCTTTTTCCTTTTTTTAGTCTCGATATTTTACGGTTACACAGATTAATCGTATATTAATGACTTTATCAATAAATTACCTCCATTTTGACTTATTTTCTTTATCACGTGATAAATGATATCACTAACAAGCTAATCGCTCGAATCTAGTTAAATTTAAGAAATATCTTAACTCAGACTGCACACTGCGTATGCCACTTTTTTACTTCGCTCGAAATATTTTTTTTCTTTTTTTTTCGTGACATAAACTTTTTTCATCGTGAAATTCGCAAAGAAGTTTTTCTCAAGAACACTGTAAAGATAAAACGGGTGTACTTTGCAGCCTCATCGCAGATTTGAACGATGCTTTTGCATTCTTTATTTATTTTTTGTTACTAATTACTATGAGATATGCACATCTAAGGTTTTTTCTATCTTTGTCTTTTTTTTTTCTTACTCGCATCAATTTCGATATCGTTAACAAGTTTACAAGATCGCAAGCTACGAAATATTTACAAGAAGTTTTTGGTGAAACAGAAAATTTTTTTTTTCTTTTCGTGCTCCCAGGCACTCGTGGAATGTCAAAGCGAATACAGAGTTTTTTCTCTTCGTTTCTTCCGTTTTTTTTTCGCTCGAGGAAAAGAAGCTCGATGATTCTCTTGGGTCAGAGGGAATTTTTTAATCTGAGTCTAATTCATACATGTTTACAGGGGGAGAAAACCAATGGACGACTAAAAACGAGCAGGGATACTATTCTCTTTACCCGCGTCGAATGTTTTTTTGTCTCTTTGATAAAAAAATAAAAGTAAATAATGAAAGTTGCAAAGTCTCTTATTCGGGCACTCGAGAGCGAGATTAAAAAAATATATACAATTTACAGTAATAATATACAAGTATACGAACAATTTGTATACAAGTTTGTTTTTTTTAGCTGAGACATCATGCACTTTTGTTTTGAAAAAGGTTTCTCTCCCGCGACAATCGCGAAATTAAGAAAGGAAAAACGGTTGTCGCGAGATTTGGAATTTCCCTTGATATGTTGTCTTTTTTTTTGTTAAAGTCGATAGGTTGATTAGAAATAGGGATTGAGATTGAGAAAGAGAGAGAGGAGAAAAGTAATTTTCAAAGGAAAAAATAAATCGAAGATAAATTAAAGAGGACGAGAGGAAAAATGTGCAACGAGAATATTGGTCCAAGAAAATAGTTTCAATCCCGCTGAGGGGCACATTCTTTTCAATCGTTGAAAACGAAATTTTGACGAAAATAATTTTTAAAAATTCGCGTCGATCACTATACCTCATGAATGGTACTCGAATTTTTTCTAACGTCGAAATCTCGAATTTTCAACGCTCTGAAATTTTCGGGATAAGTAGTCATCAAAATTTTGAACGATCATTTTTCTTTCTTTTTGTTTAATTTGAGGAAAAATCTTTTCAGATCGATACTCAAAATTTCATCGAGACTCCTCTTCTTTTTTCTCTCATTGTTTCTTTTTTTTCGTCGTCATATAAAAAGTTACAACTTTTTTGTTACAAACTCTCCCGTACACCCGTCGTTACTCGTGTAATTTTTACTGGAAGAACAAGATGCCAGAAATCGATGAAATCGACACCAGCGTGTATTATTATTCATATTATAATTTAGCCTTATCATTATTTTCATCATTATTAATTAATTAATTATTTAATTAGTAGTATTATCGGTAATTATTATTATCATAAATTATTATTATCATCATCGTCATTATTGTTATTATTAATTTTTATCTTTGTCCCATATTTTCGTAATTGCCTTTCGATATTTCTCTTGCTCGTGTCATTTCTTTCTCACCCTTTCGTTTTTTTCATTTTTTCCTGTTTGTTTCTTTTTAAACTCTTTTTTACGTTTCTTTTTCTTTTTTTTTACAAAATCATTCTACGATACGCGTGGGTCCCATGTCCAAAGTACTTCGAAAATTCTTTGCAATTGTTTTTTTTCTTTCTCTCTTTTTCTCCTATGTTTTGTCACGCCTAACTTTCAATCTTTCTATTGATACCTCTCTCTCTCTCTTTCTTTCGATCTCTTTCGTACACATTTCAAAAAACGTACATAAATCACGTGTCTTGCATACAAGCCTTTTCGAAAATTTAAAATGAAAGTTTATATATCGCCAGGAAAACCCGTAATCGTTTCCATTTCAACAATTATGGAAAATAATGGAAAATACGAATTCATCGATATGAAGTTCACATTATTTTGACCCAACGGGGAATTTTTCTCCTGGTAATCATTATTTTTTCTTCTATTAAGAAATTTGGATTTCAAACATTTGAAAATATATCCATTTTTTTAATAACTCCCGTTTATTCGAGAAAAAGGATCGAATGTTTATTCGTTGGATTAAGACGTTGCAAATTTCATAGACATTACTTATTTGCACATCGTCATAAATTCTTTCTTTATGATTTTTTTTATTTCCACGGAATGTCTGTACGAGCAGTGAACGTTCACAGTTTTTATTCTTAAATAGAATTTAAAAATAGTCTAACTATGAAAAATTTCAGAGACACTACTAGGCCGTAACGACAACATGATTTTATCAATGACATTTAATCATTCTTTTTGTTTTTCTTTTTATTTTTCAATTGTCTGACTAAGATTGCACAGCCAGGCTGAAAATTGTCTCACTCTCTTTGGCACCGAACGATGTTTGTCTCCTCAAAATCTTTTTTCAACTTCGAAAACTATTACCATTATCAAAATTGATGTCGGAAAATGAAATATGATATGAAAATCTGAAGGAAGAAAATTGTTCAATTTTTATGGAATTATATTTCAATGACTGAATGATTCAAGAAGTGAGAAAATCATTTCCATACATGAACGTGAACGGAAAATACTTGCTTTCACTTTTAATTTTATTAAGTAGGTACCAGATCGAGGTGAAGGCACGAGAATTAACGATTCAGTGTACTTTTCAGTTTTTTCTCATCGTTTGAAGTACGATTTAAAAAAAATCTTGAAAAATGTATAAATAGGAACAGAGATTTATATTGGGAACAAAAGTTTATTTGAACTTGTGACTTGGTCTGCATTATTACGAAACTGTAAAACCTCGAGTATCGAAGTGCCGTCAGAATCGTTTAGACGAAAAAAGAAGGAAGTAAAAAAGGAAAAAAAGAGGAAAAGGCACGAAAGGCGAAAAGTTAGAAAATGCCTTTCGTTCTATTTTTTTATGATTTTTACGATTGTTTTGACAGTTTTTTTTTCGAAATTCGTATTCCACCAATACTGTGTGTAATTTTCTCATCATATTTCTGTTCGTTCTTGTCCAATCTTCGGATGAGCGTTTGTACCACTACGTATGCAAATACATTTACATAATCCATACTATTACAATAACTAAATTCTCTCTACCGGATTCAAAAATCGTCTAATTACACCATCGTACAACCAATACTCGATCAATTGCTCTTCATTCTTTCTTTCTGCACTTTGCATGACAACAGATTGGAAAATAACACGATCGACAAGTGAAAGTTCTCTTTTCTCTCACCACGAAGTTTTTTCATGTAACAATTGATTTACTGTGAAATGTTTACATTTGTCACTCGTGAACTGTTCTCCACTTTCATTGAGAAACAATTATGCAATTAGAATTGAACTAAAAAAGTCAAAATCAATTTTTTTTCAGGTAGAACTTCGATGAAAAGAGAAAAAAGAGAGGCAGAGAGAGAGAGAGAGTTTGTGTGTGTATGTAAAAGATAGAGAGAAAGAGAGAGAAATACAGAAAGAGAAAAGAAAGCAAAACAAATTGAGCAAATCTGCTGTAAACTCATTCGACCCAATACAATACGGATGTATAATCCAAGGGTTAGCTAACGCACAAGACAATATCTATTTTACCGCATTCTCTAAAATTTCTATTGCACACTATTATTATTTCGTTTAATTAATAGTTATATAACAAATGTTTATTAATAGGCTATAATCGCTTGTTTTATCAATGAAAAATCACCATCGACGACTAGACAAAAATATTCTTTCTAACCGCTACGGAGGAAAAAAGAAGAGTGCTTACCTGACTTTTTATCTTGCAGCGAAGAAATGTTGCACTCCCCCGAGCTTTTTGTCTTCTTTGGGGATTGGAAGAACACAGGAACTCTTTTATTTTCCGAAATTCACCAACAATTTCACCACTACCAACGAAATTACTCTACGCTTGTTATTACGAATGTTATTTACGTTTTAATCAAAGTCTGCTCGATGCTTTTGCCTTTCCGAAAGAATCGAAATTTACTCGCGGAGTACAAAGCAAAGGAAAGGAAAAAAAAAACATAAGCGAGAGGACGTTATATTTATAAATTCGAGGATTAAAATTCTCGATAGTTGATCAAAAAGACGATAACTTTGATTAAACATTTGGTCCGAGCGAAAATAAGTAAATAAGTAATTAATGAGTTTCTTTTTGTAATAGAGGGTCCGTCTCATTTTCTTATTTCAATTTCAGCAAGCCTTTCTATTAGTTTGATCTTTTTTTTAACAACCGCGTGCGTGTAAATTTTTTCGAAAAGACTTTCCTTTCCTTATTTTTCTGCAGTTTCGATGCTTTCAAAATTAAAGTGCGTATCCAAGCCTACGTTGTTGCAAGCCTCTCGTACACGAACCTAGTCAAGCAATTACTTGACAACACACACAGGTTAAAGTAATCAAAACAACAACAATGAAATATAAGAATTCCCAGGTGCAAAAATTATGAAAATCAATAAGATTTTACACTCCCAACGCTTTACGCGTTATTATCTCTTTTGTCAATTCCACGCCCTCTTCTACTCAAGATCCTGGTCGATATTTTTTCTCCAAACAATAGAGGCACACATTATTTACACTATAGGATTCAAAATTGGTGAAAATTAATGGAAGGTTTTTTGGAGCGTTTAAAAGTTACGAGGTAATTTATGGTAGAAGTGGGACTAACGAGGAAATAAATAATTGATGAGAGGTGAAAAAAAATACGCACACGAGACAAAACAGTCGGGTAAAAAAGGATAAAATCAAGAAAAGCTCGGACCGATCGGTCGAACGCTTCCAGAGGTATCTAACTCTTCGCTAATTACGAGCTCAATATTAATTAGGCAATTTGAGAAAAGTGCTTGAAAAGTTTCGGAGAAAATTTCGGTGTATTCCAGGAACGTGCCATCCTCTTTTGCAGACTCCAATCTCAAAAAATACGAGAGAAGTACTAGGATAAAAGTCAGGGAAAAAATCGTTAATCATATAATTACAAAATTGTTAGCAAAGTACTATAAAAAAAATTTTCAGAAAAATTAAGAAAAGAAAAAATAGGAATCTTAATAGAGAACGAAACAAACTCGAAGAATACTGATAAACACAAAAATGTAGGTGGAAAACCGCAAAATTATTTCACCAAGTAAAGATTTAAAAATCACATATATCTAACAATCTTGTAAGTAACAAGAAATGCGGAGAAAGTCGAGGTCGAAGTTTTGGAGAGAGGAAAAAAGGATTTGAACTACGAAACAGAAATACTTACGAGCGGATATATAGGTTTGAAAAATGATATCGAGTGGGTTAGAAAACAAGTACGAGGAATCGGTGATAAAGAGACAAACAATGTATATAAATCTAGATATACGTATACATAAATAACTAAGACATACGACTAGGTACAAGGATGATAGACAAAGATGTTAGCTACCAATTTCGAACGACTACTTTATTGGCAATTCTTTTTTTTTCGTTTTCTCTTACGTTTTTCTTCTAGGCATGAACGTAAACTATTAGCATTGCTGTTATCCATAACGGTGTACAGATTCATGAGTAATGTTTGTGTTTGTGTCCGTGTGTATTTATTCTCAATCTTCGGGATATCTCAGTTCGTCCTCGTGAAAAATTGCAACTTTTTTCTCCTCGTATATTATTTTTCCTATTCCGAAGACTCTTTGTTAATTCTTACATCAGTCTCAGTCCGTTTTCCTCGGTGAGATTAATTTAATACTTATTTTCATCATTTTTTTGTTTTCATCCGATTTCTCGAGGATGACAAGACAATAAAGAGGGAATCGAGAATTATTGAATGTTTCGTTGTCTTGGAAGCAACGTGGATTGATTTTTGGAACCCCTATCCAATTACAATTGCGATTCACTCGCGACTCGTCGTTCTGGCAAGTGGAAGCACAAGCTTGGATTTATGAAGAACAAGTAGAGAGTTAATTAAAAAGAGAAAAATAAAAAGAGAGAGAGAGAGAGAGAATAGAAGAAACAGAAAGAGAGAAAGAAGAAAAAAAATGAGACTAAATTTCTGATGACTGAATTAAAAAAAATCAATTTTCATTCCTTATCCACCCTCTTGTAACTTTTTCGTGGACGCGTCATTCCCGGATCCCACTATTTCTCTGTAATCATTCAGAAAAATCTTTTTTCTAAGCCCATCCCATGTTTTTTCTTTCTTCCGCATTTTTCGTGCATGTCGCGATGTTCGTGTTCATGTTTCGTGTTGTTAACGTCGGACTAACAACAATAATGATATTAATAATAATAATAATCATAATAATAGTGATGGTTATGATTACTGATAAGAATAATGACACTAGCAGTAATAATAATAATGCTCGATGCATGATTATAATATTGAACTAATAATAAGCATAATGATGGTAATGATAATGATGTAAAATAATGATAATCATAATAATGATATACATACATTTAATAATATGTATACGTTTTAGAGTATCGGTTTTACAGAGATTTGTGACGTTAATGCTCTCGTTCACACTTCATTCGTATTCTCAACTCTCTTCCTTTTTCTTCTCTATCGTGATTTTACAAAAATAAGGAATTTAGAATGTTGGGGAGCGAAATAGATTCCGCGTTGACCATCATCATCTATCCGCAATCTTTAATTTGTGTATGGTGTTATTATTCTTTTTAATTTCCGCAATTTGTTCAAGATGATGGTGACGTATAAATCACATTGCAAAATTTGTTCTCAAATTTTTTATGGAAAAAATAATTACACGCCGTTCTTCTGTTGCCAAAGAATAATATGCAACTGTTTTTATATTAAGTATCTCTGTAAGGATCATGAATATGTGTTATTAATTATTTTTCTTATGTACACGACTTTAGCATCCCCTCAACAATTTAAAATCATCCTGAAATGTCTTTTTGTTCGTGTACGTGTTCATGTTTGCGTGAGAACGAGATTTGAATGATTCAGAATTATTTGAGTGAATAAATACACTATAATTATCCCAACGAAAAAAAATCGTCGCTCGCCTTTGATAGAAAAAAAATTCCGAAATTGACGTTTCCGTATCGAAGGTGAGCGAATTTCTAGCTCTTTTGACGAATTAAAGTAAAATGAAAGGAAAAGTAGAAAAATGTGAAGAGAAAGAGAGAGAGATAGAGTGGTGGAAAAATATAAGAGCAAACAAAATAAACAGAGAACGAAGAAGAAAGTTTCAGCGAGAGAATCCAACCAGCATGCTTTTCACCTAGTTCATAAATATGTCAAATATACGCATGCATTTATAAATATACATATGTTTCCATTCGTTTTTGTTTCTCAAGTTATATGTATATGTATAGACGCATTAAATACCACATTACATATTGATTAGCTATGTACAATGATAATACTCAACCGAATTGTTCATGTTTTTTTTTGTTTTTGTTAAACGTTCTTAAGCATTATTCTCGAAAATCGTCTCGTTGTTATTCCCATCGTTGAAATTCAGCGAAAAAAATATTTTTCTATCATTTTCTGGGTAAAAACAATCCTTTGATGCTGAGGAAGAAAAATTTCACAAACTTCAAAAATGAATTTGAATCGCCTTTCAACGATGTCAATGTCAGTGAGATCGATAATCGACTCTATCAAATACACAATCGCCGTTTTCCTCGTTTTTCTCTCTTTTTTCCTTCTTTTTTTTAATTACCCATTCGATCACTGCTTCTTTTTCGATCGTGAGGAAAGAATAATGTGAATGGCAGTGAGATAAATTAAGGTAGATGCGATTTTTTTTCTTTAGGTCCCATCTCGCTTAATGGGTTCTGAGACGTGTTTTCCATTTCTTTTTTCTCTGGGTCACTAACGGAACTACATTATCAATGTTTTTCCTCTCTTTTTATATCGAAAAAAATTTGAGACAAAAGCTCAGAAAAGTTTGTAATTTGACCTAAAAAAATTGTATGAAATGTTCGAGAGTCGAACGGGGATGTTTTTTTTGTTTTTCTCTGCATATTTTCATTGTAGTGATAATTTCAACACGAAAGTAACAGTACTGATATTGATAATAATTATATGAATAATATTAATAAGTTGATCGTTCAGGAATGTCTCGTAACAGCTTTTTCGTTCACGCTCGTATTCTGGCACACTCGGACATACGCGCACACACAAATACAATTTTTTTTTTCTAAATCTTGGATGATCCTTCGCATCCTCTTCCTCTTTCCTTGCGAATTTTACGACTTATAAATTTTTTCTCTTTCTCATTTGCAATTAAATTTTTCATTTTCTTTTTCGTAGCCAAGAGACGGAAGGCACGATGCGAAGAACAGAGCGATAGAAAAAAAACATGTGAAATATTTCTCAAAATACATTCTCATCGTACTATTATTATTGTTCGCTTTTTTCAATCAAACTCTGCTTTTTCACGTCGCGCGCCTTTTTCCTCATTTCGTTTCGATTCTATTTCCCCATATTGTATTCTGTTTAAATTGAAAAAAAGACGCAATAATCAATCCCGGTCAGAAATCTCTCTCCCTTTTCTCCTTCTCTTTTCTTCTTCTTCTTTTTGTTCGCCTTTTCTTCGCTCTTTCTCTCATTTGCATTATTTTCGCTTTTTCCCTCGTGGTAGCAATAGCGCGAGATCATAAGTACGTATCGTTTATTACAATATTTATTAATTATTTAATCTCATACGAATATATATATATATATATATATTTATATAATTTATGTTTATATATATTAACGTATGTATAATTTAAGTATAAATTAATAATACTCGAGGCTTCGTCATGTTATCGATTCAATCACCATTGACTCAATTAGCAAATTTTATCACGACGCCGGCCGGGAAGAGGGAGAAAGAGAGAGGGAGAGAGACACAGATAGAGAGGAAACTTGTGTATTTTGGCTTCTCACTCTCGGTTACCCTTATCCAAGTATGAGTTATTTTACTGTTTTTTATCAATATCATTATTCACTCCCTCTTGTAAATATCCTTCTCTCGTGATGGATTCGATATCGTGTTATAATTATCGTTATTGTTATTATTATTATTGATTATCACTACGGTTTTTTCTCTTAATTTTTAATGCATATTATATGAATATCACTCGTATGTTGTATTTTTATTTTTCTCCCTCGCGTACTTTTATCACTAGAGGTATTACTTATCGTTGAGAAGAAATTTTTCTCTTATTTCTCATCCTCGAACGATTGCTTGTTCTTTCTTTCAATTATTTTGTTTTTAAACGTGAATTTATTCCTCGCCCGTTTTTCCGCTTCTCCCCTTGTCAGAGAGCTCGTTAAATTATTATCAGTAAGTATCAGTATAATTTAATGTGATCGTTAGGTATAGTTGAGTCATTGCTTATTGCTCAAGAAAATTCTCACGCGTTTTTCTTTTTCTCTCTACATCCGCTAAATTTCATCTCTTCACCGATACGATACTTGTACATTATTTCTCTCTCACTCTTTGATAAAATAAATAAATAATGGAAAAATGTGTTTTATCAAGGCTCAGACAAAGTTCGGAGCTTTTTTTTTGTTCGATTTTCGACGAGTCGCTCGACCATTTTTCTACATCGGGCACGTTTCGAAAAATTTTCTCGCAAAAATCGTCTTTCTCACTATTTTGCTTCTCCTCTCTCACCGATTTAACCGCTTCGGGTCCGCGCAGTTATGCGCCGCGTAAACTAATCGAGTATCCATTAAGTCTCTAACAGCTAACTTTTTTCATTTATTTTACTTGTTTATTTCATTCATTTATTTATTTGCTCACTTATCTTTTTTTCTCTTCATTTTAAGTAAATTCGCACTCGCATTTTTTGCGAATCGGGAGCTTCTCCTTTTTTTAAATTCTTTTTTTGGTTTTTTTGTCCCTCAAAAAGAAACGAGGATCGTTTTCTGATATTTTCCGATCTTAGCTCACTCCCGATTCGTTCATTTCTTCCCTTCTTTACGAATAAATTGTCGCACGATATGGAGATCGGAGAAATATTGTCTTTCGTAGTTAACTCCAAAAAGAAAAATATATGCTTGCGTAACCTTAAATTTCTATCTGTCCTGCATTTTATCTTATCTCACTTAAATTCCTAACTCTATCAACTTCTTTCCCTTCAATTCTTATATCTTAAATATTGACAATTTACCGGTCCGCGAAATACGAAATTCGCGAAAATCTTCCGAGTTCGCTCCTCTACGATCTCGCTACGTTTTTATTCGTCACTTTCGAGCTCTCGTTCTCCCCGGATTTTTTTCATCTAATTTCTCTTCTTCTTCGCCTAAATACGTCGCGTAAAAAAGGAAGCGAGAACCGAGGAGAAACGAGCCACCCGTGTTTCCGTTCGGATTTCTTTTTTGTTTCACCCGAATAAAAACGTCAAAATCGTGTCAAATTTTTATACTCGTTAAGTATTGCTTTCTCAATATTTTCTCGTTCCCTCATGGTTCAGTCTAAAAGCTAATTTTCTCGCAACGAGATATTCCGATATTCTTCTATTCCATTCTTCCTTTTTACAACGTCGACTCTTCCTTTTCACGATCCCTCGCCCCCTTTCTCTTTCTCTCTCGCTCGCCTCTAAAAATTTCTTGCGATCTTCATTTTTGGAAAATACGAAATTTTCTTAATTCATTATACGAGTCATGAAATACTGTTGAATCTCGTGATCTTTTTTTTTTAATAATATCATCGTTTTCATAATATCAATATCATTTCTTCGTGGAAGAAAAAAAACCCTGACGGAAAGTTGATGGAGGAAAAAGCGCGACGTTCGGCAAGCGTGAGAAAAAAGTTATTTTACATAAATAAATTAGGAACCGAATAGCGCCCTTCACGGGCTAAATAAACTACTATCGTCTCGTTCGTTGCCAATATTTAATAGAATTCATTTATTACTGCGAAACAAAAGCATCGAGCAATTTTTTATCAACGATCGAAAGACAAAAGTGAAAATAAAAGTTCATTACTCAATCCGTGAGTATTACACAAAATCTACGAACGAATTACGATATAAAGAAATACAAATATTAATAATAATAATAATAATATTAATAATACTAACAATAATCACTCGGATCTCTCCATTTATTTCGTATTTTTCGCCCACTGTCTTGTCTCTCATATTTTTCCCATTGAGAGGAAAATTTTTTTTCCCGTACGAAAAAAATGGAGAAGAAAAAACTAAGCGAGAAACAATATCGCGTATTTGTAAGAGAAAGCGCGAAAGAGAAAGAGAGAGAGAGAAATCGAGATCGGAAGATTCGTCGAGGAATCGCGTTCGCGCGAGTTGGCCCCGAAATGGAGCGATCGGTCGAATTTAGTCAAGGGGATGATTCGTTCCCTTAGACGTACATTCCCATTCCGTACATCGAGCCCCAGTCGACGCCCTGGAAGCTGGACATGTCGACGTTCGTGAGGGAGTATCCTTGGTAGGGATTCGCCGGGGCGGGCTGGGGTCCGCCAGCGGTCGCGGGAGTCGGGGGCGCCGGCGGCTGCTGGGGAGCAGCGGCAGCGGCGGCAGCGACCGCCGCGGGGATCGGATACGGGGCGTATCTGTACGCCGAAAGAGCTGGATAACCGCTCGCGAATAACTTCCCGTAGCCCGCGACCGCGTTTTGAACCTGAGCGGCAGCTGCCGCGGCGGCTGCTGCCTGAACGTGCGCCTGGGCCTGAGCCGCGACTATCTGCGAGGCCGTCGCTACCTGGAGAGGCGGCTGAGGCGCCAAACGAACTCCCAGTGCTCCAAGGACGACCCTCTTACCGAGAGCGAGCGCTCCCTGCTGCACCGATTCCTTCGGCTGAGCTTTTTTGCACTCCACCTTCTTGTTCTTTATCGTGTGAAAATGAATTTCGCACACTCGGTCGACGACGTCCTCGTTCTCGAACGTCACGAAGCCGAAGCCTCGATGTCGCTTCGTTTGCTGATCCATCAGCATTACCGTCTCCTCGACCTTGCCGAATTGGTTGAAGTAAGCCTTTACCTCATCGCTGCTCGTGTCCTGGCTCACGCCACCGACGAAAATCTTCTTCGTTCTGTTCGCCTGCTTCGCCCGATTCTTCGGCGTCGCGTGCTTCGGATCGATCTTCTTCCCGTCAAGCGTGTGGATCGGGCACTTGAGAACTTTGTCCACGCTCCCGGGCTCCGCGAATGTTATGAAACCGAAGCCCCGGCTACGCTGTAATTTCCAAAAACACAACCGCTGCATTTCTCCTATCTCGATCCACTCAAATACCCCCAACAACCAACATTTTTTTTCTAATATTTTCGTCTATTTACTCGAACTACATTGCTGTTTATCGCAAAACACGAATAAAAGTATATTAACGCGAAATTGAATAAATATTCTTTATTTACTTGTACTCAAACAAAAAGTTTGTCAAAAAAAAATTATATAATCAGTCGTCACGAGGCTATCACCGTTGACTCGCGAAAGTTTATAAAATCTTCCAGAAATTAAGTAATTTAGTTGAGAAAAAGTGAAGGAATCGGATATAGCAATTTTGAAATTTTTTCTTAAAAAATCAACGCATGGTATAAAAAACCATTGTCCAACTCTTTTTAGTGCGTTCAAACAAAAATTGTCGATAAATTGAAAGAAAGAATCTAACAAATATACTTTTGTTGAAAGCTCATCGCGTATAAAAAAAGTAAAAGAAAATTCCATAAATAAAATGTCAAGGATCGAAAATGATCGCGCTGAATAACGAACCTGCGTGACTGGATCCTTCATGATGAGGACATCTGTGACGGTGCCGAACATGCCGAAATATTCTCTCAGTTTCTCGCTACTCGTTTGCCACGAAAGTCCGCCGACGAAGAGCTTCCCCGGGGCCGGATCTCCGCCGTTCGGCGTGCTCCTTCCCGAGCTACCGGAGTGACTTCCGTTAATCGGGACCAGGGCGTTGTGAAAGTCGTGTTCTATCGCCCCGTTCGCCGCCTCCATGCCGGCACTGTAACAGCCCAAATCACGAGCGTCTCATTAACTTTCCCTCACTCCTGTTATACCGAAAGCAAAATCGCCCTCGAAAGCTCGGGTACTCAACGCTCAACTCCAGCCACGTTCCGAGTTCCTCGGATCTCTATATGCTCGCATACGAGCGTGTACGACAAAATACTTCGTTCAAGTTCGCACAAAAAAATCTCTCGGATACATTTTTTCATTAAATACCTAATATAATGAATAACAATAATTACCAGTAATTAAACAATATTATAAATATAATAAGAGAAATATTAAGAATAGTTATCATGAACGATCATTTTTCGATAATACATTTTTCAACGATGCGAATTTCAACGAGTTGACAAAATTTACGGATTATGCGAACAACTTCTTCGCAATTAACATTACTCACAAAGTACAAAAATTACTTCCTATATGTGTCCATACTCTACGATATTTTTATGTATTTGTATTTTTATTCTCAGGCTCTCCCGTTGGTCGCTGTAAATTTGGTCGCAGTCGGTGGAGTATTATTCATCTGTTGGCATCGTATTTTCGTAACGGCGATAGACGTCCAGTAAGCGCATTTATTTCCAATCGAGGACACATTGTGTTTCTTTTCTTATATATTTTTCTCGATACGAGCTATCGGGCTTTTCTACACTTTCCGTAATTGACTCAACGGCTCTTGTCGCGTTCTCAGACTCGAGAAGACCGCTCGCTGGGAAATACCGAGTGTACCGACGTTCTTCGACCTACGAAATCCACGATATCTCAAGGTAATTTCTCAAATTCGCACTTCAATTCAACAAGTTTCGTATATGAACCTTCGAAAAAAATCTCCATTCATGAAAAGCTTTGCGGCTCGCATTCGTATTATCAATTTAGGATCGCTCTTCATTATATTTCTATATATAACAAGAGTCATTCGGAGAGGAGGTAGGTGTATAGAGATGAGGTACGATTATAAAGTGATCGATCACAGGAGCATAACGAGCGACGATATTTCGATGCGAAAAATTGGGTTCGGGGGCTGATGAATAATTAGGGGCTGAATGGCGGTATTGATGAGGAAGGAAGGAGTCAGGAACGTAGTCCAGGCCGGACGCTCGCAGAGCCCCCGAATGCCTTTGCATCGATCGATTTTACCACGGGAACGCGAAAGATTCGCAAGGATCGAGCTCGTGTAATACGAAAATTGATAAAACGCAAAGTTTGCTCGGTTACGAGCTCGAGGAAGGAAAAGATCGTCCCTTGGAGAAAAAAAAAGGAAGCGAGGAGCGAAGAGAAATATGGGAGAAGGATGAAGAGTACGGAAAGAAAATAGAGGGAGAAAGTGTAAATGGAGGGCAGGAGAAAGAGAAGAGAGGACGGAGGAGAGAAAGAGTGCGAGCGAGTGCGCGGCCGGTGGATCAATACGCCCCCCCCTTGATGGTTCCTGCGACGATAGCCGGCGTCGCAGCAGCCACGGAGGAGCGCCGTTGCCGGCGTCCGTTGAAAGATGTCGGCGACGACCGCTTGGGGGTGCGACGTTCAAATCGAGCCCATTTGATCGAGCGTTCAAAGGTTGGCTCCGTTGCCGCAGCAGGAGCGTCCTGGCAACGGCGAACGGAGCGCCAGCGCTGCTCGCGAGAGTGGGTGGCGAGAGAGGGATGCGCGGCCTCGAGGCTCGCCTGGGGGTGAGCAAAACGAATGAGAAAGAGACCGAGCGACGGGGGAGACGAGGGGTTCGAGAGCGCGCAAATGGGTTGCCGGGGCTAAACGGAGAGGGTGCGGAGGCGGCGTCGCCAACGAACGACGCAGTGCCGTCGGGACGCTCGACCGAGTCGCTTAGACCCGCCTAACCTCCACGAATTCCGCTGTATCATCCTCTCTGTCGCCATCCGACGATTCCGAGAGCGAGAACTCCGCGATTTTGCCGCACTATCTCGCCCCATTATTTTCGTTTTTTTCTTTCTTTCCGTACATGTACGATCAAAAGATTTGCCTCTCTCATCTTCGATGAAGTTTGGAGATGTCGCGAGTAGCTTCTACACGCGGATCTCTGTGAACGCGAATATTTTTTTTTTTTCGAATGCATTTGGAGGAAACTTCTTTGCTTCGTGGACAAGCGTTTTTCGCGTTCCTCCTCGCCCGGCAAGGAGCATCATCTTCCTTTTCTTCCGCGAGCTTCTTCCGCCTATCACTCTCGTCGATGAATAACCAATGAGACTGCACTCGTCGGAGATGGAGGAAGCCCGGTTTCAGGGATATTGTCCTGTCACAGCAGTACGCCATTCAAAAGTTACTGGTGTGATGGGACATTTTCCTCGATCCGTGGCAATTCGCTACAAGAATTTCGCACGCCCATCATCTCTTCGAATTTTGTGTCAGTCTTCATTCAGCCCCAACGATGAGCGGACTTTGAGGAAAAAAAGAGTGACGAGGATCAACGTTCGGTCGGACTCCGAGTGGTTTTTTTATACAGTTATCGTGTGTACGAAAATCCAAAACGATCGCGAGGAAATCAATTCCACCGAATCGCGTACGTTATCATTTCATTCGATGGATCGAAGAGCCTGAGAAAAATTTCACATGCGCATGATGGGGTTTTTTCCGCCTTATTTCATGGAGAGAGCAACGTTCATGAGAACAAAACGTGTTGAGAAAAAAAAGAGCATATTATCATCGAAGAATGTGTCGATTTTTCTACGAATATCGTCTCGTTCGTAAATTCGAGTTTTTGCCGAATTTGTGCTCCATGGAATTTTGTTTCTCGACGGAAAAGCTGGGCAGAGGGAGCGCGAGGGTGAGGCGGGCGGGGGTGAAGGGGAGATTGACGGAAAGGATCGAAGTAAGGGTCGCGAACGCCAGAGGGGCGACCGGGAGAGAGAAACGCGAGGGTCGCGGACTTGTTTCTCATCGCACAAAAGCTGCGAGCGAGAGAGACGGAGGACCGAGTTAGGGAAACCACCGTCGAACGGCTGTGGCGCGCGAAGCTTGGAAAAGCACGACTTTCACCGAGCACGCGCTCCACCCACGTAAATGAAATCGTGCGCGTGACAGTGAGCCAACGAGACGCGTACACACGCTCGCTATTATGCACGGGAAAAAAGGACAGAGACGGAGAGAGAGAGAGAGAGAGAAATTCTCACTGCAAGGATTAAAAGAGAATTCATCTTAATAAAAAGTCCATTTAGAAAATTAAATACAAATGAGACACTGAAATATTCGTGAAATTGAAGTCAATCCCATCTCGAGATTATTGCTTTTGGAGAAGATGAGGGACGAAGATGTCTCAGGACTCGATTCTCTCACGAGGATTCGTGCCGAGGCCACGTACGAAAAAATTTTTCGTTTCGGTCGATGGGAGAAGAGTTTCCGATCGATATAGAGGCGCGGCACGCCTCGAATGCGGCTTTTTATCCGTTCGATAAAATCCCCCTTTTTCTCAACCCCGTGTATCTTTCTCCCTCTGCTCCTTTTTTTTCAACTTTTCACGTTTGAAGGATAAACATTGAAACCAAAGAAAAATGATATTTGTATTAAATTCACAGTCCCTTGTCGATGATTAAAATCATTCGATTGAGAATTGATATGATATAGGATAATCTTGATAACAACAATAATATAATCGAGAATTGACCCATCAATTGTAATTAAATCATTTGGATTTTTACATTTCGAATTCGAGTATGACATTTCACCAACTGAATTTTGACTCCGAGAATTGTTGTTCTCGGAGTATGGAAGAAAAAACTGTCTCTTAATCTCTCTCCTTTTTTTCAACTCGCTGTAATCTGCCTCGGTCTGGTAATTACGATCCGTCATGGTCAGAAGGTGAATAATAAAACGAGCTTGTTACCGCGCTACACTCGGAGCTTTACATCATTCAGCCAAATTGTCCATTCTGTGAAAGAATATTTAACGCAGGACCGTACGTGCTCTAACAGTTATTTTGACGATTTATTTAACTAATTGTTAACAAAAATTCAAATTGAACAAAGAATGACATTTTTAGCCATATCAATATTGTTACAAAAATAATTTGGATGATGAATATTCATTCGTGATTTTTAACATCTCTGAAAGTCCGAAATGCGAAAAAATTTATCCGTCCATTAACGAAAATTCTCAATAATACTTGTGTAACTGATGAAGGGGTAAACGAGTAGAAACATCCTCAGTGACATTTTCACTTGGGTATAGATGCATCGAATTGATTTATTTTTATCAAAACGTTGTTTTCACTTCGCTCGGCGAGTCCCTGGTAAAAAGACGCGAATCGAGTTAGCGCAAAATTGAAAGTGCATTTTAATGAAAAAGGAATAAAGGGCCGACGACGATGGTGAAGCGAAACGCGAATTAAAATCGGAGAGGGAAGATTCGATAAAAATTCGCTACGAGCTATCCATTTCGGGGCGTGGACGACACGGCGGTATGACGAGAAGCCAGACAGGAACGAGAGGTCGAAAGAGGGCCGAGAAGTGGAAAACAAGGTCGAAAAAGAAGAGAGAAAAGAGAGGGTGGGCACGCACGTGCGACATCGAGGCACAAGCTTGCACGCGGCCCTCGTTACCGTAAAAAGCAATCCATTAAAAGCGAACGGGGAACCTGAGAAAGCTTTTGCGATACCAAAAAATCATGCTCTAACTCGATTTCAATTTATGGAGTAACAGAGCGTTTAAATGGATAAAATGAAACGAGAAGAGAAGATAAAGGAAAAAGAGTACATAGACGATATGGAACAAATGTAAAAGAAAGAAAAGGAGGGGGCGATGATAGAGAAGAAAAAAATGAAAAGTTGGAAGGAAGTAAAAAAGAAGTGGGGAGAAACAATTGATTAGCCGTTGGATGAACGGGCGCGGCGCGTCTGGTTCCAAGAGAACGGAAGCTTTCGAAGAGAGGAACGGCGAAAGGGGGTGAAAAGTTATGGCGCGTTGTAGAGGGCACGGGCATTAGGTGGCAGCACCGCGCGTTCGAGTCCCGGCCACGTCGCGAGTCCTTCCTTCCTCCCTCCCGTTTATACGGAATCGCGAAAACCTCTGAAGAGATCCCCGTCTCGGCCGCCCAAAAGAGCAATACCGTCGCACTCGCATTCCGTCGAGTGTGATCTCGCCGATAAGACTTTTCGACGCTATCGAATAAATACAAAGTTTTCGAAACGTGATATGAGCAAAAGTGTGTTCTCAATTTTTCTTCTTTTCAAGCATTCGAGAGAAAAAAACCGACAACTTTTCTTTTCGCATTCTTTTCACGAAAATGAGAAGATCTCCATTTTACGAAAACGTGAGACTCTATGGAAATTTGCTGTGTAGCGAAAACACTCTTAACGTTAAATGTCTTAGAGAGTAGTTCTCGTTCAATTTTTTAATGAATTTTTGTTAACAATCCATGAGTGTATATACTTTGTTGAATTATTTTTTTTCTTCCATTAACTCATTAAGGAGGTGTGTAGATATTTTTAGGCACTCTGTGTTAGGCGTAGTCGAAATATGTATTATGTATATAAAAATGTTTATATTTTTGTACATACACCTGTTCTGAAAATCATTCTCGCATTTTTCATTTTGTAAATGTCTGCGTAGTGTTTTTCACATTCGCAAATCGAAATATCATTTTTCATCTCTTCCTAATTAATAAAGAGTTTGATAATGTCAAATTGACGATCGCAATCTACTTTCGAGAGAAATTAATCTTTCGATCTCGTCCAGATCTTTTTTTTTTTGTAAAAAAAATAGTCGGGCCTTCGTATATGGACTAGCTTTCAGCACTCCATTCATTTCAATAGCTGTGGCGTTTAATTTTAATTAAGGCTTCTAGACGGATTAAAAGTACGACTATTCGGGTTTCTTTTCTTCTTCCACCAAAAATTTACCGTCACGTTCGAGGGAAGAAAGAAAAGCTCTCATTTCCACGTGCACTTTTTTTCTTCAAGTCGTGAACTCTATCTCGAATGGGAAAATGGAAGTTTCGTAATTTTGGGCGAGACACGTACATTTTAACATAAGTCGTTTCCCTTACCGCGATTCAACGGCGCTTTCATATTTACTTTGCATTTATAATATTATTATATTCATAAAGGACGAAACTCATCAAATTATCTAGAGTGGAAAAAAGTTTCTGCAAGACATTTTTCCTCTGAGCACGATAATACAATACGATAAAAGAAAACAAAATAAAGGAGAGCAATGGCAATCGAGCTCCGAACAGGATTTTATAAGTCAGAAAATTGAATCCTCTTGAATTCAAAGAGCACGAAAAGCACGCAAAAAAAGAAAGATAAACAGGAAGAAAATTCGAGAGCTTTCGATGCTCACTTTTTTTAAATTGATCGAGCTGGAGGTACGAATAACGACAAAAACGCTTTTTTCACTTGGAGTTCAAGTGGAAAACACTCGAGTGGACTTTCATTGCCGTTACAAGTCTTTGTTCCCTTTTTTTTCCCGTAACTACGTTTAAAAACACTTTCATGGAAAAATATAATTAAAAAAAAAATTGTTACATTGAAAAAGTGTATTGAAAAAAGACAATCCACAAATTTTATAAAAATGTTTCAATCACTTTCTGTTTTCGATTCATTTATTTATTTCGGAGAATACTGAAAAGCGTTATATACTGTTTGCTATTTTAAAAAATAAAAAAAAAGGCAACATTGTAAAAGCACGAGTTATAAAAGCAATTCTCGGTTACTCGAATGTCCCAGAGATATTTTTTTCATTCGAAATCTGAAAAAAGCAACGGAAAATCAAAAGCTTGTGGTTCAGTTCCAATGAATATCAATTTTTTGTCAAGCTAAATGCGTGAGATACATTGCTCGATTTACAGTGTTCGTCAGAATCTTTATCCATTATTTTGTTAAACTCTCGATGGAGAATCTTTCATTTAAGAGAATTTTTTATTCGATCGAAAGAGACGGCTCATCACTCGTTCTCATTCCTTCCTGTCATTTCTATAGTTTCTCTCTCGTAATGGAGACTTTTTATCCTCACATGTTTATGCTCGGAGTCGTCACGGACGGGAGGGAGTATGAAGATGGTGGTGGGAACTGCGGGTTGAGGCTACGCGTTATTGGATCAATACGACGGGGCTCCAATTAATCCGCGGGGGGTTCCACCCTCTCGACAGATGGCAAACGGAAAACACGCTTCCCCAAACCTTTATACTCACATTTATCCAGTCTTTCTACGCTCTTGGTGAAGAAACTTCATGGTGAAACCAATACAAATCCTGTTACGAGCTGGTCTCGCTCTTTCTCTCGGTCACACCCATCTTACCGTATGCGAATCTCTTTCCCTTCTCGACACATTTTTTCCCTTGTTCCTCCGTTTACTTTGTTCCGAACACGTGTATTTGATCAAGAAGCAATTAGTAATGCTAATTTTTTGAAAAATTTGCACTAGGATTTAAATTGGAAGAAATTAGTTCTTTTATTCTGATAATTGGATATTTATAGTTTTTTTTTGTATAGAGAGTATCGCAATTTTTATTTTCATTGAGAGCTGTTTTTGAATGTCAATTTTTAAAAAATGACATCTTTCTGGAAAATTTGCACGCTAGTTTGAATCGATAAAAAGTAATTGATTTTTGCAATTACATATGTTATTGATTTTCATTTAGTGAAGTATGAAAAATAATAAAGTTGATTTCGAGGCCAATTTTCAAACTTCGATCGATCGAGGTTAATTAGATTTCATAAGTATTAAACAGCTTTTATAAACGCGAAGTGGGTTTTCTTTAAATGTTTTATAGCGCCAACTTGCAATGAATTTATTTCACACACATAAATACCGTTTTCGAAAAATTCTCATTACAACTGAAATCGATGAAAATTCAATCGTTACAATTACTTTTTATATGTATTGGATTTTTTTTCTTCAGGATGTCCGTTTAATATCGATAGTTCGCGGAAAATTTATCAAACATTACCGGCGCTACTCTAAAGATAAAAATTCATCAAAATTTTAAATAATAAAACTGAGTTTTAGGGACTATATTTTATTTTGTCAACTTATCAAAGAAAAAATTTCAAGAAGAATTTTTATGAGAATACAAATCGATAAAGTTTGTTCAATTCCCATCGTCGAATGCTTTTTTTTCTATTCAGCAATCTATCTTTTTATTTCCACGATGTTTTTAATATTTCTCGAGAACTTTTTTAATATCAACGTGGTAAAAGCTCGTTGAGAGAATATCGCGTCGGCGAAATAATTAGAGTTGATCACGCTATTTTCGGAGAAAAAAGAGACTAACGGGAAGGCATCACAGTCGAAAGATGATCAGGGTCTATTTTCTCGATCACGCTCGCCTTGACACGAACAGGAAAGGTTTTACGAGGATGAGCTTTCACTACCGATTTCCCTCTCCACATAATTAATCCTTTTTCTCTTCGTCCTTCCATTTTATCTCATACTCCTTTTTTATCTCTGATCTATTATTTTTCACAATTCATTTCACGCGAAAGACTCATTTGTTCGCAAAAAGTTCGTAGAAAGTGTTCTGCCATGTCTAATTTTTTCTGCTCCTTCGGAATTTCTTTTTTTGCATCGAAAAGTGTATAGTGCATAAAAATTTATATACACTTGTTAAAGAAAGAAAATTGTTAGCAGTAGCACATGAGGAGCATATGACACAAGATTTTATCAGGGGAAGTTTTGTAAAATCGAAAATAGCGGCTGATGATAAAAACGCGATTTTCATCACAGATAAGAAAAATGGAGGTGAAAGAGGAAGGAAATGAAAGCATCGTGTTTTCGATTGCAGGAACTAAACTCTTACCCGAATGATAATCATACAGGACGGTATTTGTCTCAGTCGGTAAGGTTGCGAACTCTTACACTTGACCGCGAACTGCATTATCGACGCTCACTAACAGAGATCTTTGTCATCGTAGGTCGGTAAATTTGAGTGAAATTTTGTCACTTGCATCACTCATATGATAAACAAAATAATTGCTGATACGGTCTGCCTATATTTAGCTACAAAATAAGGAAATATAGATCTCTATTATCATCACAATTCTTTTAGTTTAAAAAAAATTTGAAAATCGAAAAAGTATTTTTTAGTTCCCAAAATTGCAAATTTCATTTTCGACAAAAAACATTTCTTTATAATGCATTTCTGATATACTGATGACACTGGATTTTTATGCACCCAAAAAATTTCAGAGATTCGTGAATTCATGACGCGATTTAATTTTCAAATTAGAGGTGGGAAATACATCAGGAATTATCCGCTAATTGTGGTAAAGTGCATATATTGAAAATGTCGATCAAGATTTTGTTTCGATGGCCCGAAGCACCTGTTTTTTAAAAACGTACAATTGAAAAATAAAATATTCCATGACACTTCGGAACCTTTTTTAATGATCGGAAAACATGCACATAAATCAGAAAAAATTTTCATAATGACTTTTTGGTTTTTTCTTTATACTTGAGAACTCATAACGCTTGAACAATTTGAAAAATGTTTATAGTTGACTTTTTCTAATTTAGGTCAATAAGTTTTCTCACACTTTCAGGAAGATTGTGACAGAATTTGAGCCACTTTTTATTGTTTCAAAAAAATTTTGCATAGATAGTTGAAAAATTTGTGCGGGTGTTTGAAATTTCTGAAGGTTTTCTGTATTCGTACGTACCTGTACGTTTGTGTTTCGTGTATTGTTTACCTCGCGTGTTCGTGTATTGTGTACGAAAGTCGAGCTCTGGAACGGCTCGCTTCAATTTCCTCTGTTCTCCTGTACGATTAGAAGATAGATATACCTTTGCAGCAAAAAGGCATGCTATCCTCTTGCTCAAGAATCCTAATTATTGCGAAGCTTCAGCCATTTTTCCAGCCCCTAAATCCTTTCACGATCCATTTTCTTTTTATCACTTCGTCATTCAATGAGAAAAAGAGTTTTTTATCGTTCGATAAAATTACTTACTCCTATTAACCAAATAAACCTATTTTTATATTTTACATACCAAGAAAATTATTTTTTTCCAGTATTTAAAAATTCTACCAAAATATGCTTTCTTCTGACTTAGTAACAAATTTCGAACTCTTTTTTTCAACTATTTCTCTTTTTCAAACTTTATCGTCAATAAAAAAGATACAAGGTTAAAAATTTCACTACTAATTCAATTTCAAATCTCGTTTTGATTATTTATTTTTATCATTACTTCGAAAAAACGTACATCGTGGAAAGTTTCATCTACGATTATTATTATCAAACAGAAGAAAGGGAGGAAGAAAATATATTACGATACGAAATATAGTTTGCACACGAATTCTAACTTCATCGTCCGGATGATTTTTTTAGTCGCTACAGGAAATACGTGATGTAATAATATCCTTGTAACAAGTGATACACTATTTATACTCTTAAAAAACTCTTCAGATTTACGATTATCAAAATTTATTATATTGTCTCCAAAATATTGGCGACGATATAGACTCCCAAAATATTAATGTAAAAGGTATAACGTTCACGATTCAATACGGTAACAATAATGCAAAAATTATGAGCGACAACTTTACAAGGGATTCAAGTTTTGATTCTGTCGGAAAAATCTTTTCTTCTTCAGCCCTCGAATGCGTGTTTTTGATAAATCAGAACATACTCCTTTTCATAAATTAATTTTTCAAAAATTGAATATCCGTCAAAATTGAAAACGCATTCGAGGATCTACTAAAATGAATACGACAGGACTTAAGATCTAGGATAAATCGATAAAATTCAAATTTGATTTTGTCAACGATTCATGACGAAGAGACAAAAACGGACGATAAAAACAAGGTACTCGAATAATTTGTACAACGATACACTGTCAAAAAATGGGAGATATATCGTGTGACGTATATTATACGAGTGAAAGAAGAATGGTAAGCAACAGAGATACTCGATAAGAAGAAGACGGGGGCATACGCTGTTAAGAATTTTCTCTCTACGCCCTCGAATCGTATTTACACTCGTTTAAAAGACTTTGTCTATATTATAAATGACTACAGGTGTGGTTATCTATACACTTGTTCACTCATGCGAATCGATAAATTGGTGAAAGCTTATGATTTTTTTTTTCGTATGATATTTTTTTGAGTCTTGCCTGATTGCTCGTAAGCGTTCCGGATCGATGTCGTCCTCTCATATTCCCGCTCCACACCGTCAAACATCATCATCACCCTTTCTCGCTACTTTTTCTTTCTCTTTCTCTTTTTTTTTCTCTCCACTCTTTCTCATTTCTCTCCTTTCTACCGAGAGCGGCCGACGCGTTTGTTCCTCTCAAACAAACGTCCCACGATCTCGAATTTGATCGATGATCCTGTATGTCGACGCTGGCCCATCTATACACGTCCATTTTTACGTTACTTCTCCTCATTCTCGCCCCTTTTTTTCTCTCTTTAACTATCTCCTCTGAAAATTTTCATTCAAATCTCTTCGTTTTTTTTTCTCGACGATCAATCACAATATATCGCTATTTTCAAATACAACATTTTACATTTGTTTACTTCTGCGTAAAACCTTTGTGGTACCTAATTTTATGTGAATATTAAAAAATAATATATTTTTATCGAAATATTAGGAAAATAAAGACAACCTAATACTAATGTCAAGATACAAAATAACTGTTTCTAGATGTGATGTCAAATTATTGTTAAATTAAAAGTACCATTTTTCAAGTAAAATTAAATTATTGCAGAATTAGTCTTTCATTCTCATAAAAATGGTCAATAATTTTTATATTAAAAAATGTTACTACGATTCTATGAAACTTGTTTCGCGATTGAAAATTTTCATTTGACATTTCCAATATTGAAACAAATTATTTTGTATCTGGAAATGATTGAATGTTCAGGCACGTTGCATTGATGCGAAAAATGGGCAAAGACGGATGAGAGAGGGAGAAGCTGATTTTGAGAAACCAAGATATTCGGTAAAATATAATTCAAGAGTATCTCGAACAAATTTTTAATAACAATAATGACGATGATAATATTTCAAGTAGCCACTATTCCTTTTTTTTACTCTTATTTCGACACTGCCCACCAATGTAAACCCGAGCCACGCTTGGAGAAACGATCTTTTGTCCCCATAGAAATTTGCCGGAGAAAAGCACGTTGTCTGCTTAATCGTTGATCTCGAGCGTACTTCCCAGTCGAAAGAATATCTTACGAATTTTCGAAGCATGACTTATCGCGCTCATCGAAACTTTTCGCACGAGTACTTTCGTACTTTCTTCCCTTTTTTATTATTTGTAGGATCTCCACTCCACTGTGGGCTTATTTTTGCTCAGCACCCCCACTTATCAGCAAAAAAGAGTTTTTTTTTCAATCAAACTTTTTTACTTTGTTACTTTTTACGAGCTTACGATTATTCATACGAATTCGTTTGAGATGGTCGTATCGCGACAACCCAATCAAAAACTTTCACTGATATTGGTCAAATAAAATAAAGGAAAATTTCCAATTCATAAGCAATTATTTTAAAACTTCGATAGAAACTCATAAAAAATGTCTGAAGAGATTCAAATGATGAATACGTATAATTGCATACTTCATATTGGAAAACATTCTTAAATATGTTATCAAATTCTTTGTATCGTTATTCTAGTTTGAATTATCCTCCGAAAGAGAGGAACAAATTTTTTCACGTGGTCGCATTTTTCGTCTGTATTGTGTTATTTTTCCATGAAAGAGAAAAATGATAAGAAAAATGTTTTGCTGGATTTTATTGATAAGTTTAAATAGATGATTTTTCACGGCTCCGGAGTAAATCCTGGGC
Organism: Cremastinae sp. B BG-2022a; assembly: GCA_030522605.1. Classification (NCBI taxonomy): domain Eukaryota; kingdom Metazoa; phylum Arthropoda; class Insecta; order Hymenoptera; family Ichneumonidae; species Cremastinae sp. B BG-2022a. The sequence continues at coordinate 32,184 of JAPYYX010000469.1, read as the reverse complement.
AGGAGGAAATTTGCTGTAAAAGTTTGTTAATGCTACAACGATGTTAGCAAGTGTCTGTCTCCCAGGCGATCTTCCAAGTGTATTATCCGAGAGTTTCGAGACAATGGCCAGGATAGGAGAGGGGTAATAGCGGAGTTAAGAGAGCGAGGGAATCTAAGGGCGAACTCGAGAAAGGATGGAGCCCGCGGGCCCTCTCGTTCCATTTGGCGTGTACACGAAGGCGCAGCCAGCAGCCTCGAGGAATCTAATCGATAATCGGCCAAGAGGAATGAGAAAGAGAGAGTGAACGGGAGCAGTAGAGAGAAAGAGCAAGTAAGAGAGAGAGAGAGAGAGAGAAAGAGGGAGTGAGACGAGACACAACGGGTTCGCTATACGAACGCACAAATGCACGGTACAATATATGCCAGTGTAACTGCTGCTTGCCTCCTGCTCGATCAATATTACGTATTTCGTTGTTTCTCTCTCCGTACCGCGAACCGCCCTCGCGGACTTCCCTGTATCCGACCCACCTCCTCTTTCCTCCTCTCTCGCACTACTCGATTTTTATTCAAAAATCATGAGTCTTCGATAAAGTTGCGAAAGAACAGTAAAATCTTCACATCTTAAAAAAGTTGCTGCACAGATTTAGGAATTATGGAAAAATCGTAAAGAAGTTTCTACGATTCCTATAGGACGAAAATGTCATCGTGTACGATCAAAGAGAAATGATCAATTGGGAAATTAGTGTGAGTTACAAATTACAAAAAAATTATAGTAAAAGGAATTTCGGAATCTCTCGTAATTGAAAAAAAAAAATATTTTGAAGAGTAAAGTTTGTAAATTAAATTTCTGTAATAATCATGTGTTATCACGGAATGAATTTAAAAAAAATAATCGATTGATTCTCGATAAAAGAAGCGCAATCTTTGCTGTCGTACCTGATAACTCTAATTCGCGTGAAACGGGAATAATTAATAACGGAAGTAATTAGTGAGGTGCACGGAGTACGTTACTCGTCAAATCTTTTCACGTGGGCTGAATAAAAAAAGGACGCGCAAGAATGGAGCTGCGCCTCGTAATTACTTATAATCATTAATTATTAACTGGGAAAATGGGGCAACGTGATTTCCCGAGATTTTCGTGAAATAATAATCAGCGGAAAGAAAGAAAAGGAGCTTCGTTAACTCGAGCTTCGAAAATGACAAAACTATAGGCGGGTTATTCTCGACTAAAATTCCCAATCCCCCAAAAGCATCCAAAACATTTTCATTTATTTTTAAAAATAATCTTTTATACCGAAAGAAAGAAAGGAATTTCTTTTTCTCTCATACATTAACATTTTTACCGATAACCGGAAACGAATTTTCTTTTCCAAATCAGATGCTTTATTTTCGTGGAATTTAATTTTCATTGGGACTCGTTTTTTGTTATTTTTCGTTGTAAAAACAATGTTTAAAGAATATTTTAAGGTCGAGGTGCTGCGTGAGGCAGAGAGAAAAAATCGTTTTCGCGTTATCTCACATTTTCAAAATCTCTCGAGAGCGGCAAAGAAGACAGAATGTTTTTGAGGAGCAGAGAAGCGAGTCGAGTATTCTGTGGATGAGGGCACGAGAGATTTTTAAACAGAGAGGCAGAAAGAGCCGTGTGCAACGTGAGGAACGAAGATTAGAAAAAAAGGAGAGATAAAAAGAGCGAAAAGAGGAAAAAATTCAAGGGGTTGTGGGTGATAGCCCTGTTGCATTGGAGATGTGACACGCGCGACATCCCCCCTGCTTTTTTCTTTTTTTCTCTTTTTCTCGTACTTTCGCAGAGCTCGAGATTCAGCTAAAGAGTGCAGTCAAGAACGCGCCTCTGAACAACAAAACTGACATTTCGAGTGGTCGCTAGAGTAACATAAAAGAGAAAAAAGAATACGAGAAAACTTATACAATACGAGAATAAATTCTTCGGGGATGAAAAAAAATTCTGCGCGACAAAAAAATTAATGACAAGATGAGTAAGGGAAGTAAGGGATTGATCGCCCTCTGACAATTTTTCTGTCACTGTGCAGGACGGAGCCATTTCTTGGGGAACGATGTGGAAAAAATGGAAAAAAAACAAGGAATTTTTCTATAAAGTATCCTCAGTGTTTATTAATTACATTTGAGACTCTCGTTCAATATTTTCTTCTGTTTATTGTTATCATCATAAAAACAGTCGTTACCTTAAATAATATATTTTGATTAAAATTCATAATAAATAATTTATTTAATGAGAAACATTTTCGATGTATGTATAGCAAGAAGAATGAAAAGGCAAAGGTTCTCAATTTGCTGAGCCATTGTAATTCCACAGTCATTTGTTGTTGAAACAAAGAAGGATAATTGCACATCACAATATTGCATTCACGAACTTTCGGCTGGTTAATCGAGCTCGATTTGTCCGGCTTTGCGGTTTATTGGTTGAAAAAAAGAAAAAGGTACGCTAGGGATCGACCGATATTCGCTGTTGGAGAAATGATTTTCGGAAGGCATTAGTGGCCACGGTCTCGATGCATTATCGATAAGGTTAGAGGGGAAAAGAGAGAGAGAGAGAAAAAAAGGTGAGGGGAGAGTTCATTCCGCGACCATTCACAACGCGTTTTATCGTCCCGTTTCCTGCAAAATCAAGGTAACTCCATTAATTAACCTCCCCTCCCGCAAACAAGATTTATCACGATTATTGCATAATAAGTCAATTGATAAAATGACTACACTTCCGACCAATCGAAACTCTCTGCTGTATCTACGGTGCTTTCTTCAAAGAATTGTTAGTAATACGTAATCACGAATTATTTTTTAACCTATGCATTCCACGACTATAGTCGACAGAGTCACGACACCTCCACCGATCTTCTAAAATATACGCTTACTTTTTCGTCTACACATTTTCTTTCTTTAATCAAAACAACATATTTCAACGCTATGACTTATTATTTTATCGTCACAATTTTATTCACGTCAGAAAATGATTTGAAATCGTTAGAATAATATTTGAGAATGGATTAAAAAATGATGCGATTCAAAAGTACTTTTGAAATTAAAAATTGAAGGAAACGTGAAAATGGACAATGTCGTTACTGCGTCGATGAGATCACGATTTTAACATTTATGCAACTACTTCGATTGTGGATCCTTTATTTGAAAAGTCTTAGTGAAAAAAAAGAGACGACAAATAAAGGTAATGCATGTGTCAATTCTATACCGAACACACTATGAGAACGAGAACTACACGCGCATGTTACAACGCTAATTTTGAATATGAAAAAAAAACTACACTTTAGCTAAACACACGCGTACATACAGATTTCTTTGTTCTCTTTACACGCAGCTAGGCCAAAAGTCTTTTCTTGTTGCGGACGGAAAAAGATCTACGATTTTTTTTCAATTTGTTATACAGCCTGTGCTAAACATTCACTCTAACGATGGTTTATTTATTATTCCGTATATATATATATATATATATATGTATATTAATCCGATATTAATGGTGCGTGTTAGTTACGAGCACTCGAATGTGGTTACGTTATTATTGAAAGAAAAAAAACAGTTCAATATAGAAAGGAACAGAGAGATTATATGAAAATCGTGATGATGCAGAGAGGTATACGGTGTTAAGTTTTACACGATTTTTCTCGTACAAAAGTTAAAGCCACTACTATGCGCACAAACAACGTTTATGGATGTATGGAAGGTCCTCTTGATATTTTTTCACGATGATCTGGTGTACTTTAGATTGGGTATTTTTGCCATAAATGTTTAAATTTTTTCGACTTCTGCTATTAAAAACTTGAATATTCTTTTAAACAATTTCAACAGTTAGCTTTGTTTAAAAAAATCGCAGTACCAGTTTCAATTGTATGTTTTTTTTATTTCGAAATAGTATTTAAGCATGCTTATAAAACGAGTAAAAAAATATTACAATTATCTCTTATGGTTTTAGGATTTTATTTACTAGTGTACAAATTATTTCATTAAAGAAAATGTGAGGTTAAATAAGATTTTGAGCATAAGTTTTTTTAGACATTCGAAAACGTGATTTCAAAAGTATCTCCCATACATCCTTAAGAATTCAAGTCAAAGAGTGATTGTATCTTCAAATTGTCGTAAATTTTGTTTATTAAAATGAAAGATACAAAATTCAAAAAATTTTAAAAAGCCGACTACAATTGTACGTCAAATTTATCCAATAATGTATGTAATTTGAAAAAAATGTCTAAATGGCAAGAACAAACGACATCATATTTTCTCCTAATTTTCTTGAAACCTCGTGAGCTGAATATTTGATAATAAGGATTTGGGTGTCGAGTCATGGAATTGTCGTAGGCAGTGTCGATGGAAAATAGAAAGAAAATAAGGAACAAAGACGAGAGGGCATCGATTTTTTACGTTTTCGTGGACAAGCTACGCAGTTCTGTATTGAAGCAGAGTCTAAGGGACAAAGGGTCTTTTTTTCTTTCCCTTTTTTTGTCGTTTCATCTTTGTCTCGATGAAACTATACTGAAGGTGAGATTACGTGCTCGGGAGAAATTGCCCACGGCGAGTTAACGTGAAAAAATTTGACAAACCAAATCGAAGCAGAAAATAGAACGATCGCCTCACTTTGTTTTATTTCTGAAGGATATTTCATTTCCGAGAAAAAAAGTCTGCTTCTATTTTTCTCTCAAATTTATCAATCTTTTGAAAGAATATCTCAAATATTTCAGGTGATATTCATAAACCTCGAAGTATCATGTCGAACGAAAACGATATACAAATAAAAATTTTCGTGAGGTCACAGGTTTAAAAATAAAATGTAGAACGGATGTTCAATTTTTTAGTCCGTCTCAGCGAACAATTAAGACTGTTAAGCTATTCAAAAAGTGTTTATTTCCGTCGACTTTATATATGTATATCAATCAATTTGATAATTCAACATTTTTCAAAACCTTTTGGGATGTGATGTGTTTAATTCCGTTATCATAATTAAAGTTAAATTATTCGATTTCTTTTTTATGGATCCTGATAAAAATGTCGGGTTGAATTTAAAGTTTAAGAAAAATGAGGAAAAACTTGTCAGAAAACTGATAAATTTTAACACAAGCAGCATTTGTATATCTTTCTGGTGGTAACGATTGTTCGAGTGTCAAGGAAACAAGTTTACTTGGGAAGTGGGAGAGAGGGACGTTGGGCAAATCAAAGGGAGCTTTTTGGCGAGAGTTGATGACGGAGATAAGGGTCGTTACTGTAGACCGAACGAGGATTGCCTCTAGGTCAGTTCAGTCCGATATGCTTCGTCGCAACCACTATACCTTCGCCCTTCCTCCCTTTCGCTTATCAAACCGACCGCCAATCATCGAACGAAGAGTTTCTCTCCCTCACGATCATCACAGTAAAGAGAAACAACACCTATATAATATCGATACCTCACGAAGCCACTCTATTTCTTTCATTCCCGAAAAGGAATTTTCTGGAATTTTGTCATCTTTTTTATCGTCAATATAACCTCACTCGAATGAATAATCTCATACATATTTCGTTTATGGAACAACCGAAATTGCATCAAAATTATTGTCTCTTATTTGGATGTGTTTTTCCCTCGAAAGTACAAAATTTATCATGTATGAAGATACATGAGATTATAGAATTTTTTGTCCTTTAAAATTTATTGATAATCGATGAAATGAGTTTCTTATTATCAATTTTCTCAGCATGACAAAATTCTCATTCGCGTATTTGTTCAGAGAAAAAAGTTCTAGGTCGTTGACCTTGTCTCGTCACGATAAATCATGTCTAGTCATAATTGCAGCGATTGATGATTGCAAAGCGAAAATGGCTATGAATTAGATTAAAGGTGAAGAAAAAAAAAATTCTATCTCGTGGGAGGCTTCTGCGTCTGGAGGTCGACGCGTGCTGCCATCTGTGTCAGACCATGAGAAGCTTCTCTCAAATATCGTTCCCTGTGGATCAATACTCGCGATGAACAACCACCGCGAGGATGAAGCTTCCACGGAGCAACCCCGAAAAGCCTCCCCCCCCCCTCGTCTCCTCTTTTATCATTCTCTCAGCCCCTTTCTCCCTCGCGATTCTCTCCCTCTCGATCCGCGTCTGCGAACATTCGTTCGCAAAAAAGGCAGTCAGACTCCTTTTCTGTTCAAGACATCCGCTATTGTTTACTAGACACCTCATCTTTTTCATCACTCTTTTCATTTTTTGTTTACGTTCGTTATCGGCCTGCCTACGGGTATAAACTTTTCCGTCACTTCTCGCGTCAGTCATCGCCGATTTTCAATTTTTATAAAAATTCGCAATTATCGGGGTACAATGAACTGCAAAATTGAAATTTCAATGGAAACAAAGAGTCTCGATGCTCGTTAAAAACAAAAAAATTCACCGTCACAGAGGGCGAGGGAAAAAGAGCGGAAGGCGATTTTCGCTGTTTCAAAGTGTAAACGTGTCCTCTCGAATTGCCGATAATTCGAGGCGATCGAGGCTTTGTGGAAACCTTTGAAAAAGGAAAGACAAAAAAAATGTGAAAAAAAAACGAGACACGGAGGGAAGTTAAGCCATGGAAAAAGTTGTACGTGTTGAGGAAGACCCGCTCGGTATGAGAGTTCCTATCCTGGCAAAGGGAAGTGTATGTACATACACATATTTTCGTAAAATGGCAAAGACAGGGAATGAGAGAGCAGAAACTGAAAAGGCTTCTCCAAGCGTCGGCCTCAACCTCGTACGGCTTCGATAATAACATTATTCGATTAAACGTCAGAGCATTTTAGATTTGCACACGCCAGACCCTAATTTCGATCACGAAAAATATCAACTTTTTACCCTTTACAGTTTTCCAAGAGTATAAACTATCGATGTATCAACCGCAACTTCGCGAACAAAAATATTTTTCGACTTGATCTAAATAAATCTATGAATAGAAATAAAAAATTAATAAAATTATAGGTTTCAGCAGTTTCTGAAAAAGGTTTTGCTTACAAATAGAAGCGTTTGGAAGCCTTTACGGTTTCCCTTCAATCGAATTATCTCGTTAACGTCAAACCTTTGCGAATAATTAATTCGATTAAGCGCGCTTTAACTCGCGATTTGCTGCGGTATATGTGAAATTTCTATTATTGAGAATTCAATAGTTACACTCTACTATCGTATTTTCAGAATATACATTTTGTGGGAAATAGAAATGCTTCGATCTTCTCAAATTATATGAGAAAAGTTTCATAAAAATCCAGAAGAATGTAAGAATTTGTAATTATTTGTCGTGTCAGTTCGGAAGAGAAGAAAATGAAAGACTAAAGAACGAAAATGAAAACTCGGCTGAATACTTTTTCATTGTTGTCTCGAAGATGTGGACGTTTTCGTCTTTTTTCTCTTCCTTTTTTCTTTCGTCAAAGATAGAATATCGAGAAAAGGAAAGAAAGAAAAAATATCACGAAAAGAGACGTAAAACAAAATCAAAAAATAAGAATAGAATCGGAGTAAAATCTATCTAAGAGGAAACATGAGTGAAGAAAGAACGGACAGGGTGTAAGTGTACATAAGAAAGAATGACGAGAGAGCTTCAGTATATCGTGAAGGAAAAGGTGCGCAAAAGAAGAGACGAAATTGAAAAGAGCGCTGGTGGTATAAGTATTTTCGCCAGTGTGTTTTGCGCGACCAAAAATGAGACAGAAGCGAGCTAATCTCAAGCTCGTTGAGAAAAGAAAAACGAGCGAAGCGCCATCGTTTGATCTTCTTGAGACGAGATTCACCTCGTTCGCGTCTCATCCTTCCACCATGCATCCCCTTTCCCTTACTTTTCATCTTCTTTCTTCTCCCTCTATTTTCTAATTTTTTTTCTATTCCTATTACGTCAACATTTACTCTCTTGTAATGAAAGAAATTTGCTATGTAAACGCACGATGGAAACTTGTCGATGCTAGGTGGTGGATTTATTATTAATTTTAAGTTTCATTTGCAAATACAAACATTTTTATATGTCATATGTCAGACCGCTGACATTAAACTGTCCTATGACGGTGGTTCAATCCTCGTTAAAGTATATAATTTTATACTGAAATTCATTCGCCAAAGTCGCTTAGCAAGTTTGTTGTTAGTAGTCTGCGAAACGTTTTTCATCGATGGATCAAAAGCCATTTAAAAGCGAGTGTAAATTTATTGCCGATATGCAATAAAATGTTAACGAAAGAGGGTATTGCGATGGCTAAAATCTGGTAAATGGACGTAGCTTGAGAGAAAGTTACATAGTTTTGATAATGAGCATGTACCGGATTAAGAGTCAGCTGTTTTGTAACTTTCGAAGTCAGTAATACTTTTATTATGTACTCAACAGACATTGTTTCGAAAAAATAATTGAACAATGTATAATATTAAAAAACAGAGTGAAACGAAAAATGAATTACATTTTTTGAAAGTTATCGATTGCATTTCGATTCAATACTGAAAGTGATCAACGGATCATATTTTATATTATGAATGGCCATCGAGCTTTCACGTGTCACTTTATCCATTTTATCGATGATCAGATTCGCGATGAAAAATGTACATCGAATCTTCTTCCATATCGAAAAAGATTGAAAATTATTTGGAAAAAAAGTGAAACAGAAATGTGGCACTTGATGAAAAAATGCACTCTCGTAAGAAGCGTAATGTAGGGTGCTGAGGAGATGTGGCGGAATGAAGACGAAAGTGGAGTAAGCCTCGTGAATAAGGAAGAGAAACGGGAGTCCTGATATCCTCTTGGTCGTTCCGATTCCCCGGGGTCTCTTGAGTCAAGGATCCAGAGGGATTTTTCATACTTGACTCAGTTTTATCCCGACGTAAATTATTTTCTCTCCGATCAGACTACTCTGCCGTTTTCTAGATTTCGAATCGATATTAAATTTATACCGTGAAAGTGTAAAAAATATCCAATAGTGTTTTTTTATGAAATCGCTTTTTTTCTTTTTGTATATTAAATAAAAATTCGAGTTTTAATATTTCGAGAATTAATGAACAATGGGAATAAAATTCGAAATCTCTCATACCAAATAAATTTTCAAGTATGAGAGTAATCCAGAATTATCGGCTAAAATGTCAATGCTCAGTTTATAAATAAATGAACGCATATTCTCAACCGCAGAGGGATTCGTATAGTGCATTAACTGATTATCAATAATTAAATCCATTATGATAATTATTTATTTATCCATTAAAATTTATGACGATACAAAAATCTACGGAAGACAAATTTGTAACGTTTCCGGAGTAATTTATGATAAAGAAAAAATGGATTCTTATCTTTTGTTGAAAACGAAAAAAATTTGAGGGAATAATCCTTAACGAAGGAGCGAAATGGTAATTAGATTATTCAAGTGAATCGGCGAGACTGAGCCAAGTTTATCGAAGCGACACGATCCTGAGTGGAATAAGAACGAAGCGGGGGGGCTTATAGGCTAATAAGTTTCGGAGATTGGGAAATGATGAGCTCGCTTCCTACAGACGAGCGATCAATTTCACTTTTCGTCAAATCGATGCAAACCAGCCTCCTTCCGTTCTCGTTTTCTTACTTTTTTGTATCCGGGAATAGAATTGTCAGGGATCGAATAGCTTCGTACTCCCCTTGCTTTGAGGCTCAAATTCACCTAAGATTCTCGAATAGCTGAACGTTTTGGTTGAAAGAAAAACTTTCTTGCGAATATTTTTGTACAGGAAAAAATCATCCCACGAGGCCATTTTCAAATTTAATGGATTCTTTTAATAACGAGCGCCAGGAAAATGGACATTAAAAATTAAAGTCACACTCGATTTGCGAAATGTCGAATAATTGAAGAGAAACGTGAAAAAGAGAGAAAAGGACAGAAAGAGAGAGGAAGATTGTCTCGCTGATGCAAAAAGCTGCTCACTTTCTGACAACAAACTGTCAAAGATTGAAAGAGATCTGTGTATTGCGGTTTTAATATTCAAAGTCAGGATAGCGTGGAAGCAGCTCGGATAGGCCTTGCCGGAGAGCGAAGAGAGCACTCGGGGAAATATTATATCCTCGCCCACGTGAAAAAGAGAGAAAAAAATCAAATCTACACACAGGTACACGCGACGAGGAGACACTACACTGAAAAGTGTGTTCATCCCCAGGCACGCGATAAAACCGAGCGCGCGTTTGCAACTTTAGGCAGAGCAGAAATAAAGCCACCGAACTTTTTTTTTTCAAATCACAATGGACGCGGAAAAAAATTTTCGCGTTGTGAAAATGAAGGAAAAATATTGAATAATTGAAATTTAGAAATTGCAGTTCTTTGAAAAAAAAGGAAGAAAATAAAATAAATCATACAATATCCTTGAAAAAATTCATTTTGAAAAACTGTACATTTTTTTTATGAACTTTTTTGCGTATTGTGTTCGCTTTTATTTCTTTTATCTTCGTTGCAGTGTACATGACCTTTCGGAAGGTGCGCACTGTTGGAGAGAGAAACAGGGACTATATTTTTCTCACGTCTCTTATACGAGTACGCGAAGCTCGAGCAAAATAATCTCTGTATAAATAATTCATGTCAGGGAAGTAGTCTAGCGCGAACGAGAGATTTCGCGTCTACGGGAGCCTACTTTTTCCCTCTCTCGCTCTCTCTCTCTCTCTCTATTTTACCTTTTTTGCAAGCCTCTCCCTCATAAGCCGCGAAATACAGTGCATTATGCTTTATTCTCGACGAAGACGTGACAAAGTTGCAATTCGATACTTCATACACCGTTGCTGCTCTCTTCGACTTTTTAAATTTTTACTTTTAGAACGTTCAATTTTTACAAGCAATATATTCCATTTTTTATGATTACTATTTTTTAATATTCAAATTTAGTTTTTGCTTTACTACATTTTCTGTAAGTCAACCCTCGGAGGGACGCGTGAGACGGTTTTGAGACTAGAAAGCAAATTCGTCCTTTACGTTGTTACGTCCTGGATATTTTTAGGACGTAAATTTTCAGGAATAAGAGTTGTTAATTGTTGCCCCGTTTTGAGAAGGGAACTTCTTCTCGGGATCGGGATTCGCGTCGACAGGCAGGAAATATTATAAAATGAATGTTACTCGATCACTCGTAGAAAAGTCAAACGTGGAATTTATTTTCACTATATAATACATTCACTTTGTGAATTCCACACAATTATTTTGTTTATTTGCCGAAATGGTTTCACTTGATTAATTTAGTCAGTGTCCGATATTTAATTGTTATTTGTACGGACATTTCGAAACTTATATCAACTTTTCGTTTTACAATTTTCACTCGCGGTGTTTATATTTTTCGCCGAGAATATTTTCGTATATCGGAACTGTATGGTTTGATACAGAGTAAAATTTTCAATTATAATTAACGTTTCTGTTTTGTCGTGGTTAAAACACTTTTCGGTACGCGAATAAATTGGGCGACGACGACCTCCATAGGTGGGGTCCCCGTGTCGAGCCCAGTCCGACTTATCTCATTGAAGTTCGAACGTAGAAATTCGACTGACTGCGTTTTCGATAATTAGCTCGCTTCGAGCTCGCCCTTGGTCGCAAAAACGCTGATTTTTGATTTTACAAACTCGTGAGACTCGGTAGAAGGCGGTGTTCTCAGCTGAGTTTGCTTATCGTCGATGTACAAAACTGCGAATTCGTTCGATTCGCATCCGGTTGGTGATAGAAACAATTTAATAATTTCGAATTCGTTCAATTCGCATCCGGTCGGCGATAGAAATAAAATTAACAATTTTCGAGTCTTAAAATTTTATCAGTTGTGAACCCAGGACATAACAACGTATTTTTTTATTTTCGGGAATCATTCTTTTAAGGGGTTTCGGTACAGTCGTCATAGAACTCAAGAAATGAATACGTAAAAGAGATAGGGAATTGAAAAATGATCGGAATTGAATAAAAAATGAAAACATTGTTCGTTAGTATTAAATAAACGGATTTAAATTCCCATAAAATATTCGTCTACGTAGATATTGAGTTATTAAAGAAAACATTTCCATTCTTATGCATGGAGTCTATAACTATATTCATAGAAAAAGGACTATTTTCTCTTTCGATAACTCGAAGACTATGTAGATAAAAATTTTGAAAAAAATCATGTTCACGTATTTTATGTTGAAGAACATCTTGACAAAATTTCATGACATTCTGATCATAGTCGCTTATGCACCGAAACACCTTAAATAGTTAGGTAGTTATTTCCATAGCTGTACGCCCAGATCGAGCGTACAAATTTGCGGATTTGTAAAAGTACAAATCCCAAATACAGTATGGAAGTACAGTATGTATTTGGGATTTGTACTTTTACAAATCCCAAATACATATTTCTGATTTCGATAGTATCCCCCCCCCCCTCCTTAATTTCTCCTATTGCATCTGCAGCCGACTTACGCCCTAATCTGTATCGTATTAGCACATGGAGACGGGAAAACCCGTGCCGTTACATTTGTTGATATCCTTTTCTGGATTTTTCGAAGTTGTCATACCTCGAAAAACCGGGTAAAAACCTCCTCCCGCTCAGCGTTGACCCGTCAGTCGATGGAAATTAAGGGCTCATCAATCTCAGTACTGGCCGTGCCTAACGGCAGCTTAACTTGTGGGACCGCCGAAACTCAACATCGACCACGGGTTACCGACTGTTTGTAATTTATTCTTATTAACAAAAGTTATTTAAAAACATGTTGGATAATAAATAACTAACAGCAAAAAAATATTATTTTTTGTATTCTTCAAAACTTCATAACAATTGGATGTTGAAAATTTGTTTGACGCGCCCATCGGAGGATTAATTATATTATGTTAATATCCTAACTCAGATCTAATAATACTGTAAATATATCAATAATAAACAATGATGTGTCATTATTTTCTAATGTTTCAGTTGAAAAAAATTGGAGACTTGAGACCTGCGGTGCACTTGGACAATCGGTACAGATTGATGAGAAACGAGGCGATGCTCGATTCCCAGGGCAACGTCAGTAAGGAAATCGGCGAGGATGAACACCGAATTCCCGATCTCAAAGAATTCTTATCCAAAAATTACGTGAATCCGAATTTACAGAAAAAAAATTAGATACATTACTTCTTGTTCTCTTCATTTTGTGAATACCATGGAATGAAAAAATAAAAGCGGAATAAAACTATTTGCGTTACTAAAAGAACACGCAATCGAGAAATCACAATATTTTGTGAAAATAAAAAATGTGAGCTTGAACGTGCGACAAGGAAAAGAAAAATAGCGAAACTGTTGTCAAAGGATCTTCATCGTTATTCGAGGCATCGATAAAAGTCATCGTCGAATGAACACACGGCCAGAAAAATAGGAAGGATGCGAATGGATATCACGTGCGTCGTGATACGCAGTAAAAGAGAACGGGGCTGCCGTTCGTTCGTGCAAAAATAGAGAAATGGAATGTTCGGAGAATCGACGAGATGAGGAAGGATGAAAAAATAAATTGGAGAGTGTGGACTTTGACTGAAAATTGGAGAGCTTCGTAAAACACATATATATTCCCGGGATCGATGCTCGGTTACGTCGGAAGTGGAGATAAAGCGAAGATAGTTGGGAGAGCGTACGAAGGCTCGGCGAGTAACGGGCTTTGTCTAAGAAGCGGACAGTGACTTTCTTGTTCACTAAACGTCTCCTCGAAACGTTTCGTTCGCTCATCCGAACCCGCTCCGTTACTCAACGTCCATTCTCATTACTCTTGCGCCTCTTGGACCTCTCGCCTTCTTCTCTTCGTTTTCTCCTCATCGTCTTTTTACTTTCCCCCTCACCTCTTCTCCTCTCCCCCCCGCGTATTCTCAATACTTTGACCAATCTCCGAGATATTCGAATCGTAAATACTGACCAACTTAATCGTCCAGCGAACTGTGCAGTACAACGCGAATCAATGCTTGAATTCCGATGCGGAATACTCGCTGAGAAACCTTCAGGAATTCTCGAAAAACAATGAACCGCTTGTCTTCGATTCAATTGACGTTGATCTAAGCATTGCGAGATTTCTCAGCGGCTAATTTCTTCATTTTCAACGAGTGCACGACCAATTTCTTGTTGTGATGCGTATTAACCGTGCTCGATGAAAAAAAAAACATATCTTCTTAGACAAATGTAAGTTTCAAAATCGAACGGTTTCCATATTTTTTTTCAAAAATTTTGTATAATTGGTTCCATCATATTTATCTACCCTTTATTCATAGAATGTTGCGAATGTTACTTCTAATCAAAATATCGAGAGATTCGAAACAATGAATAGTTATTGATTGTCGAAATATCGAAATCGTGTAGAGCGCTGATATCTGATATGAATCGAGGTAACGAGTGCCACAAACTGCCCAGAGGGCCCCTAAGCCAATTGCCGAATAGCAATGTTGTCGCAGGGAGACAGAGGCTCGGTCGCATCGACAGGTGCGCCGTAACAGCCCTCGCGGTCCCCATAATTGACCAGCAAGCCCACAGGCTCGTAATATAACGCGTACACGAACGCTCTCCTTATATACCTTCCGTTAACAAGAGTCCAGAATTTATCATCTCGCGTCACGTCCCGCAATCTCCTTTATTCCGAAGCAACGAACATTCTAATCGAAGATTCCTTGGTAACGAGACGCGAGAATCCTCGAGTTTATGATTAACCGTTAGTCCGCTGCATGACTCTTTCAAATTTAATCTACGAGGCACCGTTTCTAGATGAGGAAAGACGTGCCCAGAGAAAGAGGAGAAAGAAAAGTGGACCGGACAGACGGAAAAGACGAGACGACGGAGTTTCGCTTGTGTACTTTTTGGTCCGTGAATGTAGAGCCAGCGAGCCGTTCGAGCGAAGAAACTTCAGCGGTTAAAACACAAAAAAATAATAATGACAGAATTGAAACCGAAGGAGTGAATCACTCGAGTGCTTCGGTGTCTGCACCAATGTCCTCGAAGCTCGTTCGGTGAAGAATTGGGCAAATTCCCGAAAAGGTCGGTTCACCACCGGATCCGATGGACACGCAACCTCGGCCCTGAGAAAGGAATTTGCACAAACGCTTACTGGCCGCGTATCGTCTACCCCGAGGAGAGAGACATCCAGCTGGAATGCAGCCTCAGAGAGCGAGAGAGAGCCACGTGCTCAGCTCTTACGCCTTCATCGCTCGAATATTTCCTTGACGCTATTCGTACGCTTCTACCCCCGCGAATGTCGCATTAAATACGCTATTTTACATATGTATTGTATCCTTAAGTAGTACGAGATCACGTCGATCGGAAAAATGTGTCCTTTCTTCAAGAAATTGCTAAAAAATTCCCAAGAAAAGTGCAGAAGATCCGACGACATGGAGCATACGAGGTAAAAAATTTTCGAGTGGTTGATGGCTAAGATATGCGTAGAATATTTTAACTTCATTTTTTTTCATCTAGATTTAAAGAGTTACTGTACATCGAAATGAAAAATAGGTTTATGGTTAGCTATAAAGATGAAATTAATAAATTCTTGCCGAAAGCTATAACGTTGTATATAATAAATAAAAATAATTTTTTAGAAGATGGCTACACAAAATAAGCTGCAGCACAAATTGAGAGAATAGTGAATGGCGAATTATGCATTGCCATGTGCAACTATTAAATTCATTGAAAAATGTAATATTTTTCGAAGTGTTTCATTTTGCAATTGTTTAGTTAATCAGCACTTTGAATGACTGATGACTCTCGTCTAATCTGAATTTAACTAGGCGCAATTGAGAACTGATAAAATTTACTAAAACATACTCGAAGGACGATTTGCAATTTCCATTTTTGCGTTCGCAATTGAAAAAATTCAAAATATTCCATTCCATTTTCAACATCACCAAATTATACGCATAAATCTGAGGTGTTCTCAAACCACATGAACACATCGTAATTTTTAATTTAAAAAATCTTGAAATTGCAATAAGTATTCAATTCTTGCAACATCCGTTTTGTTACGTAAAAATATCGAATTAGACATAGAATCATTTTCATAATATTTTCCATCGTAAATTCGAAAAATGTTTGTATTTTAATGGTACGGCAAGCTTTTCATTAAGAACCTTTAAAAATAATAATTTAACCTTTCATCGGGGACTTCGTGTTGCTAGCTACGAATAAAGAATTGAATTTGTATGGACAAAGTCGCCTGAGAAACGATCGGTTTTGTTGCCACCTTCCTTGCGAATGTATGCAGGAGGGTCGTCATATTTTTTGTTTCTCATTCACCGGTGACAGTATATGCATGGAAAATTCTTCAATGCCGAGCATAAAAGCGTGTTACGAGAAAAAGAAAAAAAAGCATAAAACAGAGACTTTTCGTCTCTGCGATTCTCTCGCGAAATGCGCACTTTTGCAACGACGACGACGACGACGTCGACGGGGCGACGACGACGAAGTCGGCAAAAAAAAGAGAAGGTAAGTGAAACGGTAAGAATCTCATCTGGTCTCGTAAACGCGAATGGAGAATGAGGAAAAGAGAGCGCGCGCCTTCTCACTTATTCAATGGAGAGAAACACACACCGACTCCCTATTCTGTACTCTTTTTTTCTTCCACTCTCCGTCGTCCTTCGTCTTCCCACCTTTTTAACCTGAGCAACCTCAGAAAATTCGTCGTTACTCCGAAAGTGCAGAAAAATTATTCACTCGGTGAATATTATTTTCTCTCGCTCATCTCTATTTAAAAACAAATTTTAAACACGCGGGATTACGATATTTCGTTTATCAAAGGAAAAAGAAAACAAATGACGAACTGGAAGCGAAGGCTCGTTAAATGATTCGTAAATTTCGGAATGCATTGAGATAGCAAGTAAACGAGGAAAAATGAATAAAAGGACGAGGACGAAATTTTGAATGTAATAAAAGAGGGAGAGAAATGTTTGGTCAATAGTAGAAAAGGTTCGCCAGGGGATGTTGGAATGTTCGAAGGAAGAGGGCGAGGTGAGGGGTGGGGAAGAAAATGAGAGGAGAGTTTCGATAACGGCGGTCTACCGAGCGAGTTGCTCTCGGAGAGGTGATTTTAGTGAAAAGCACGCTAGCCGATTACATCGTCGTGTCGTGGTTATTTCGGGCAGAGCACGTTAAGGGTAAGTGTCTTTCGAGCATGTACATATCGCTGATGCTTCGAGAGTTATTTTAGTATCCTTTCTTCCCCTCTCACCGCTGAAACACGTTTCATCTTCCTCTCTCTCTCTCTCTCGCTCCATCCCTCCCTTCGACCAATAAACACGTACGATACGTACACAAATATTTTCTATTCGAAAATATCGTTTCAATCGATGCAATCAAATCTTCCTGCTCACACCCTATTTTATTTTCAAAAATGATATATATCTCCTCGATACCGGTTGCGATCCAACAGTGTGTATTTCACTGCGTCTCATGTAATATTCATTTTATGAAATTTATGATATAGGAAAATTAAAAAATAATACATTTGATAAATTAATTTGGTACTCCTGTAGTATATAGGTTTCGCATCGATTGTTAAAGAATCGAATATTTATCGCCGAGCTGCTGAATAATTAGTGCGATTTCCCGAAGATTAATTATTTCAATGCAAATTATTTTAATGCAAATAGCAAAGCGAAGGTAATTCAGGGGGTTGATGGAAGTGAGAGAGGGAAGGAGAAAATTGTGCCCGCCCGCGAGAAGTCCGATCGTTCCGGGGCAGATGTTGCTCGCACCTGGCTCCCAAGCTTTTCGCCAGTTCTCCCCGCGAGCGGGGCCAACACTGGGCCATGAGGCATAGCGAGCAGACGGCGAGCGAAAAAGGGCTTCGAGATCCACTTTGTTCTAACCGTGCGGCCACAACTCTGCTTCTCATTTTTCGACTTTTCTGCGTGTTTCTTACAATTTTAAACTTTTCCTAAATTTATTCGATATTTGTTCTATATTGGCAAAAATCAATGAGTTGAGGATTCATTTATTGATTTCTATTTTTTCACAGAAAAAATTATTCTGAGATAAAAGGATTCTTTACAAGGTAAGATGGACAGGGATTGTATTTTTCAAACTGCAACATTCGAAAAACAAAAAATAAAAAAGTGAACGAAAATGATCTTTTTAGATATTTATTTTATTCAAACAGAAATAAATTGAGTGATAAATTATACATAATTCCGAAAATTATACTCGTTGTGATTACCATAAAAATTTAATAACTGAAAATGAAAAATGGGATTTTTAATAGTTGAATATTTAAGATTTTGGCGTTGAAAAAATAAAATTTATATCGCAGTTTAATTGGACCGATGAGTTAGCGCATTGGGAAATAGATTGTCTAAAAGGGAAATTCGATGACGATAATAGCATGCATATGGCATATTGCGCGGTATATTAGCGGATTAATCGCGTAGGAGGGTTAATTGGGTCGACGTTGTAATGAAGACTGTAATGACGTAGCGCGTGAATTCGATCGTTTGACCACCTTTTCCCCTTTTATTAGTTACACCGCAAACTCAGCTACTCGGCGAAACTTCGTAAGCAAACAAACGATTCATCGATATATTGCTTATCGGAAAACTACCCTTCTCAATCAAAATACCAAATAATTCAAACCGATTGCATCGACGCTATTTTGTCTTGGCTCTGTGTGATCATTCCAAACATGTTACGTCATCAAAATTATATTATTCAAGGAAAGTAAGTAAAAAAAAGTTTTTCAAGTTATGGAACGAAGAAGTGTTGCAAATTCTAAATGAGGTACTGGAAAAAATAGTTAAAAGTGGAAACTTCAGAAAAATAACAGGAGAAAAAAAGTGAAACTTGTCAACAGAAGCGAGAAAAATAGCGGAGGGCAAAAAAAGAAGAAAAAATAAGGAATTGGATTGATTTCCTCGTTTCTCGTTGCAGTGAGGAAAAATCTTGCGCAATCGAGGAGGTAATGAAAAAAAACCGAGAGAGTGAGCGAGAGAGAGAGAGAGAGGGAGAAAGAAACGTATATGTTTTCAAAGACTGTGGTTTGCCTTTCGCCGTTGTTGATTCTCAACGGAAGGTAACACCTCTCAGATCGGTCTCGATTTCTTCCAACAAGTTCGCGAGTCTCTTTCCAGACGCGAAATCGCCGAGTCGAGCCGACAATGGGAAAAAGAATGGAACTCGAAAAATCACGATTTTACGCTGCGAAACTTTTTTTATTTTCAAATTAACTCTACTTTATTACAACTCAGTGAAAACTCTAAGTAACTAAACATTAACGGATTCGGAAGTAATTTTTTATATTTTAAAATATTTTTAATTTGATAATTAATTTATAGAATTTGACAAAATGAAAAAATCAACAAATTGACGCGAAAGAATATAAAAATAGAATTCTTTGTCGGAATCGCTGATGGAAATACGCAGACGTAATCTTCTTTATGGTTTTTTCTTTTCGTCTGGAGAAATCATGAGAAACGTCGGGGTGCAAAGAGGAAGGAAAGAGCGAGTCTGTGTCTGGCGGATCGATGTAGCAGATGAGGATCGCCGCGTACGTGCTTCGCGAGGCTAATGCACAAGCCAGATTAGATAGGCCACGAGAGAAGCTTTGTGCATCGCTTCCTACTAAACGTTTCATTACCGATTCCTCTTGTCGCTTCGCTATACTTTATATTTTATAATCAGGTAAGCACGCCTCTCAAAAACACTTGCCCGTCCCCTTATCATCTCTATACGCAAACATCTGCCCTAATCGCCCTTAGCCATCGAAACTTCCAATTTCACTACAAAGTCACTCTCCGTATCTATTTTCGTCCCTACCATGCATTATTAAAACCCAGAATTTCCTCTACTTTCGAATTAAATATCTTTTTCATGGTACGATTTAATTTAAAGATAATAAGATGATATTATTACACGAAAAGCGTTGAAAACATGAATTTCACGTTGAACGAAAAAAAAAACATCAAAAGAACTGAAGGCGTGAATGGTTTGAGAAACGAATATTTTGTCAAAATTCTATTTCCGCAAATTGCTCATATTAAAAAAGAAATTTGTAATTTGCTAGGTAGTTCTTTGCAGAAAATCACCTTTTCGTTCGATTTTACAAAAATTTGTTAAAACATTGTTTATTATCGTAAAAACGTGTGCAAAATTTCCAGATTCTACGACGTATGAATCGAACTATTGAAAATTGCAACTTTCTGTAAACCTCTCACAAAGGCTCATATCAAATGTTCTAACTTTGGATAGCAAATCAATACTCGAGCTCTTGTCAATATCAGACTTTATACCAATATACGCGTATTTATAAAATTTTTTTTAAAAATTAACAGCAACAAAATATTTTCGTGATTTTATCGTCCACATGTGAACAAATTTTTCATTTTTATTTACGCTAGAATTACCACTAAGTCGATAATATGTTCCAATTTATAAATAGTCCAAACATTTGTTTTTAATTTCCATTTTTGTCACTCTAATAGTTTTTTGATGAAGTGAATTATCGCAAGTAAAAATGATCTTGCAATAAATATGAGTACAGAGTACTTGAAGTGAAAACTGCACGTGAAATGAGTCTTTTATGATCAATATGTCAATTTTGGAGCAGTAAATGTCTTTGAAACTTCATCAAGGGATCGACACCGATATTTTCAATGCGTATGACCATTTTCATGCAAATGATTATCGCAATGTGTTCAGGAAATGAATTTTCTTGAACTCTTCATCTAAAGTTTCAGCACAATAATTAGTTATCACTTTTCGGAGTAGTAAAAAGAATGTTACGTTTCAGAAGGATGTAATTTCTCCAGATGCTCGATTGAACAGAGGAAAAAAAATTGATGATGAGGAAAGAGGAAGGAATCGGATTTTTTTCAGGTATGTAGTACGAACCGACATTGTAAAAAAAACCAAGTGAAGCCTGCTATCGAGATGTGTAATAATCAGCATATCTGATCGTTACTTTCATTTTGTTAATACCAACCAACCAACCAACATACCAGAATTAAGACAAATACTATATCAAACAACGAACAACAAAATCATCGAATCAAGACAAAGTAACAACTTCGTACGTGAGACATTTCGGTGCAAGAACTAAATTCAATATAAAAAAACATTATACCTATTATTTTTGAATAACTAATTATTGAAAAAAATGCATCCCAATTAAAAACACGTGAAATTATTATTCATTACTTTTGTCCGAAAAAAGTCGACTTTGTCCGGAATGTCTCCTGTACGTTCAACGAAACCTCGCTTTCGTCAAACTTTTTAACCTTTACCGTTAACTACCGCTCTTCGTGTTTACGAGAATAAAAAATGAAAATGTACAGAATAATGGTCGTGTTGACGAAAACGAGGTAGAAAACAAATGTTTTTTTTATGTCGAACAAGGCGTTAAATACGTAATCAACGTTTGTGTGTGTCTGCGTGTATGTTTTTAAGATAAAAGATAGGTGGATAAAGAGATATAATGAAATGCTTACCCGACCGCCGGAAAAGTTGTATACGGAAACATCCTCGGACACGTTTATAATTGCCAATGTCCCGGGGACGCGAAACTGTCGTTTCGTGTCTCCTCTTCCTCGAGTAGCTAAACTCTCTTATATTCCTTCTCTTCGATCAATTTCTTATCCCTGAACGATCTTTCCAAAAAACAATTCACGTATAGGCAAATATCACGGAACGCATGAATCCGAGAGCGCTAAAATCACGGAAGACTCTGCGAAAACAAACAAACAGAGAAGAAAAAATGAAATTCTACGTCACTATGCGTTTATATTATATTGATATCCTTGTCGGTTATTCTCGGTATCACTGTACGTGACGCGTGCTGTCATAAATCCGGCACTTGTATCATTAATGTTCACACGGGGTACGGCATCGAGGATACTACGATATACATCTCAACAAAGATCGAGAGCGAGAGAGAACGAGTGAGCGAAAACAAAAAACACGCGCGATCCGTTCCCAGTCGAGCGAGGCACTGAAACACTTTATGGACTCGCGATCATCCTCAAGACTCTCCGCTGCCATTTCTCTCTCGCTCTCGAGTCTCGGACCAGGTTCAAGGTTACACCGATGTTCCGAGCGCGTTTTGTTTCGAGGAGCCTTCTCTTCGTTCCATCGTGCAAGAAAAAAATAAAAAAAAAGATAGAAATCGAGCGAGCCTTACCAACGGATATAAACAATCTGCAACGCGAGGATGAAAAAAAAGCCGATCGCGAGATGAGCCTCTCGACTGACATCTGTGCAAAATGAAACGCTCGTAGGAAAAGCCGGTAAGAAACGTCAAGTGGTAGAGCAAACGAGAACCGCGTCAAACAGTCGCGACGAGACCGAGAACGCACGTCGCGTTGCGGCCAGCGAGACGAAGGATCCGAGAGAGAGAGAGAAAGAGAAACAAAGATGGAGCGAGCCCGGTTTTCCGTGAAAGGGGGATAGAGACGGGGGCGCGAGAGAGAGAGAGAGAGAAAGAAAGATGGAAGAGAAGCGGGAGGGTAGAGCGGAGCGCGCACACTCGATCGGCGAATGGCGAACCGGGCTGGTATAGAAACAAAGAAACGCGTGTGCCCTCTCTCTTCGCCAAAACTCTCTCATAAGTACGTATTTACTCGCTCGTGTCTGCACGAAACCCGGGAACGCTAGCGCGTATTTCGACCTTCCGTAATACAAGTGCGCGTTTGCATATTCGTCGCTCTTTGATCGCGACGAGTTTGTTTGCCAGCTCTGATGTCGCTTACAACCCCCGGTAGCGTTGCGAGAACCGACACACGTGTGTACCCCGTACGAACGATCGCGCGGGGCTCGATTGCTCGCAAATCAACCTGGACGTTTAGCTCCGCGTATATTCTTACTTATCGACAGCACCACCGGATTTTATTCTAATTCCTTTAAAATTATGTGATTTATTCGTACTTTTCGTATCATGCGTGCGAGATATCGAAACTTCAATTCCTCGTATCCTTTTTCTTGTCTTTCGGCACTGAATAACACACACTCTCCAGGCTCGTTGCTCGCTGATATGTACGGCGATGGTGCAAGGACGAGAAACGGAGAGACAGTTTTATATACAGAAAGGGAGAAAGAGAAAGAGAGAGAGAAGAATGAGGGATAAGAGAGGAAGGAGGGACCGTAACGTGTATACAAGAAAAAGAGGCAAAGAGCGAGGAGCGAGCGTCAAACGCCTGCACTGGCGTTCGGTTCTCTCGATACTGGCTCTCGTTTCGCGACGCTCGCCGCGCGCTCTGTACAGACGCGCACATATACGGCCTCCGCGTATATCCTTCCCTACAGGCTTGCTAGCTCACACCAGCTCTCGCTCCCTGCGAGTATACGCGTTAGAGAACATCGGGCAGCTGTGCCGGTTTCCTACACAAAACCGCTCACACGAACCTCAACTCTCGTATAAACTTACCTCGTACAGATTCAAACTCACACACGCACACACACACAGACGGGAAGCCACACAAATTCACACGGAGAAGGGAGAAAGCGGCCATGGCTCTCGCTAGAGGGAGAGAGACGCACATCCCCACTTTGACTACCACTTATTGCCGGTAGAGGGGAGAACGAGAGCGCCGCTTGCGGAGAGAAAGAGAGTGAGAGAGAGCAGTATACATCGAGCGGAGAGAAAAAGTGAAAAGGGACGAGTCTAGTTCCATGGATGGCAAGAAACGGAGTAGGTGCACGAGCGAGAGGTGTATCTACGTATACGCAAATTGAAACGATCGGTAGGAGCGAGAATACGAAGGTTGAACAGAGATGACGCGAGGCGACGGTGTCGCCGGACTGTCGCGCTGCGGCTGCCGGGCGTACTAGCTCGTACCCTCCCGTATACAGCGGGGGCCCTTTCCCCCGCGCAGCGTCCTTCCGACAGTGGTTCTCATGCTCCCTTACCCCCGCGGTGTGCAAAGCACGCGGGAGTCAATGTCCTTGCCCTACCGGAGATGCATCTCCGCGACTCTGTCGTCCTCTCTCTCTCTCTCTCTTCCAGCGTGCCTGTCGCGCTACGACGCTTCCTTACCTGAACATCCGACTCTCTCGCTTCCTCTCACCTCTATCCGCACCATTATCGCCTTCTCTCGTTCGACGGGCTTTCATTATTTATACACACTCTTACCAAACTCATCGATTGCCAATACGTCGGCTTCTAATGTTGACAACGGTTTGCATTTTTAATAAATATAACAAAAGGGCTACGCGTCATACCCATTTTAAGTTGGTTTTCAAGTCTCCTATATCGTTCAAAATCGAACTTTTTTTTTTCTGTGAAAATGAACATTTTTTGAAGAAAAAAAAGAATCACGTTGGTCTCTTTTAATCAAAGAATAATGTGATTCTCTTGGTTTTTCGGAAATATCAAAAATCTCTGAGAAAATAGCAAATCCGTTTTGCATCTGTCCCTCTCGCACTCGTAGGGGTTACACTATTGCTATTTACTCTGAAGTTGTTCTCTTTCCATCAAAGAATAATGTGATTCTCTTGTTTTTTCGAAAATATCAAAAATCTCTGAGAAAATAGCAAATCCGTTTTGCATCTGTCCCTATCGCACTCGTAGGGGTTAAACATCACCTTATTGGAGAACAACGCGCGAGTCTTTTATATTTTAACATACGTATAATGAAGTTCTTTGGGAAAATTGCGAATCGATGTATATTCCTTGCACTTATTAACGTTCAACTGTATAGGAAATTGTATTTATTTCTTATATAAATTAGAGTATATGGCTCCTATCTTCGAAAATTCAAAAAATCGCTGAAACTTTATAGCAAGTTGTTTCCAAATATGGTAGAGAATTCTGTGCTAAATTAGAAATCGATTCACTGCATGGTTCAAACGATATTTTACTTCAAAGTCATGCAAATTTATCCATGTGGAAAATACGTAAATTTGCCTCATAAAATGCATTCCAAACACCTGGTTTTTGTTTATAAATTTCTATCCGTGCTTTGCACAAATGAAAAATGTTAATGACCAACAAGACCAATTTCAGAAAAAATTGTTTGACACAAGTTCTTGTAAAGAATAAATAATATGAAAATTGTTAATGAAACGCTAGAAAACTATCAAGTATCAAAAAAACGACTAAATTATTTATCGATTCGTGGTCCATCGCTTTTAGCAGTGTGCGATACATTTTTTAAATCAAAGCACCTTATTCTCTTATTATATTTAAAAAGTTACGTAAAATATGCATCAAATCAGTAATGAAAAAATCAATCCCACAAAGTGCTGTCAGACGCACTAAGAAATTGTAAATAGAATTTTCAATCTCATTTTAAAAATTTTTTATTCTAAAATCAGTGGCATCTTGTTCCGTCTCGTTACTCGTTTATTTCCTTCCGCTCGTTCCGTCTCAAGAAGGGAAAATAAGGAACGCGCTTTTCCATCCAAGATTTATCGGAGATGATTCGTCGAGTATAAGATTAAACATGGCTCTCTCTCATTCTGGCGTCTATTTCACTTTTTTTTCGTAGCGCTGGGTGTAGACGCGGTAATCGTCGAGTCTTGATGACGATGGCTTCCAACCACCGAAAGGGAGACGAAAAAAAAGAGGGAAAGATTTAGCTCGTCCAGGACAAATTACACTGCAACACTTCGACACGGTCTTCTCATCCACTCTCGCAATTTTGTCTCGTATTCTTTGGCAGATAGCAAAGATCGTTCTACGGAGCGAAGATTATCGCGACGGAAAACAGAGGGAAGGTGCGCTATATGAAAAAAATAAATTACGATCTGAGAGAACGCACGAGAAAATTGATTCTGACTTATCATTTTTTTTATTACGATTTTTTCACTCTTTGGTTCATCCTCGATCGATGGAAGACTCTTCGCCGAAAAAAAGAAGATAAAACGAGTTCGGATAATGCAGAAAGTAGCATGGCCTCTAATTTTCTCAAGAATTTAAATATTCTCCAGGGGACGAGTGGAGACGCATAAGAGACAGAATGGTAGACTCTTTCCGAAATACCGGCTGTAATTGCGGAACGTCATAGGTCGTTTAACTTTTCCATTTTTTTTCTTTCTTCCTTCCCTTTTTTGTCATTCTCTATTAGACTGAGGCGAGACTCGAGCAGACTGCACTCAGATACTCGCTGTTCCCGACCAAGAGCGCACACCGATGCAACTAACCAAGTTACAAATTTGCGCGTTTCTTTCCACTTCGAAATAACAAAAGAGCAGCATAAGAATACAGTATAAAGCGTTGGTTGAAAAAATTAAAAAAATGTATATTTTGAGAATGGTATTTACGATCCAGAGAGAGAGAGAGATAAAAAAGAAAGGAAAAAACATAAAAACAAAACGGAGAGTACCGATCGTTTATTCGTGACCAGAGCACACGTTATCCTCGGGACGACCTCGAGACTACCTGAAATTACTCCCATTCTCTTTCTTTCTTCCTCTTGAAACTTGCGAAGTCCGGAGACCTTCTTCTCTTTATCGGCGCCGAAACAAGTGCCCGAACTTGCAGTTTCAAACAAAACGAATCCAGTTTCTCAAGGAAAACGAAAATATTAACAAAGATGGAACGATTATTAATAAAAAAATCGGAGTTTAATGCATTAAACTTTTTATTACGGAGATAAATGTTCATACTAATGAGGAATTACTCAATTTTAAAAATTTATTACGCAGCAATAAACTTCTTAATGTTGATGACATTTTGCAAACTATTTATGAAGTCTTTCGTTCAAATTCACATCAATCATATAAAGAAAAAGTATCAATAAGTATTAAACTTTGACTTTTATTGATAACGTTGCGCTAACTTAACATTTTTGTTTTGGTAACTTGAGCAAGTTACCTAATATTAATATGAAATTGAAAACAGTTTATAGTCGAAATTAGAAAAAAATTTAATATAATTGAACATAAGTCTTTGAAAGGCAATTCATTAAAATTCCAGGGATTACTTTTTTCGAAAGTTGGATAATTATATTCGGGAGTATATCGTCAATATATTTCTGACCGATTTGTATCATTTTTTGTAATTTTGTGATGGTAAAATAAATGAGTCATACTTTTGATTCGACGTTGTACCACGTCACTATATCGACATACCAAAATAGCAACGTAACGATGTCTAAGCATATATAGATTAATTTCGCATGTGTGGTGCATTAGCTGTCTGGCATTTCTGAAAGGTTGGAACGATGGACGAAGCGTAGATAAAAATAATTATAATCTCTTTCGAAAATGTATGTTACATATTTTTAATCTCATTGTTAGATATATAAACTCTGATGGATATATTGTATATAGTTTTTTAAATCTCATTCCTTGCGCGATTGATCTTTTGGTCGTGTTGACACGATCTCTCCACGCAATAAAAGTCAATGATTGTCAATTTAATTTGCCTACAAAAAATGACGAAATTGACGTACTATCATTTCAAATAGAAGTTTTCTTTAGATATTCTTGAGCAAAATTTTGTTTTTCTAATAATATATTTATCTGGATACAATTTTCCTCTAAAAAACCAAAGAATTAAAATCGTATTGAAACCTGATCACGTTTCCACGCGATACTCGAAAAAAAATAAAATGTTGAATAAACATTTACTATATTATTGAGAAATGATATTCGAACAAAAAATTCTTGTAACAAAACAAAAATATAATATCCTGGCCGGATCAATCATGAAAATCGAAGAAAGAGGAGGCAAAACGGAGTAGGAAGCGGAGCTTATTATTGTTTCGGATAAAGTAGTAAAAAGAGGTTTGTGTCAGCCGCGAGGGGCGCGCGAGCTTCGGAGAGGGCGAGGACTTGCCGATTGTTAAATATCGGCCGGTACCAGGCGGTGAGCTCTGCGTGACAGAGGAATGCGTGCACGAGTCAGAGATTTCGATCTAGTCAGTCATAGAGGGCCACAACATTTACCGTTTCTGCCTTTTTTATTGTTCCTCTCGAGCGCGGCTTTTTTTTTCCTTTTTCCGCGCACGTTTCATTCGCTACTCTCGAAATCTTCCGTATAACTCGTATTTTTTTCATATTGCTCCAGCGATAAAAATTGTAACACTTTTCTCAGTCGTTGGGGAGAAAAGAGGAGGAAGATTCGTCGATGATAAGAGGAAATTTGGAGTACAGCTGTTCGGGTTATTCGCTGGGAAAAAGCGAGTGGAGGCTGATTCTTCGGCTCATCTTGATAGCGCTCTCTCGCTCTGACTTGGCAAGGAGGCTCTCGATATCTAACAATGGAGCAACATTGACCACGCGACCGAAATGTATTTTTCTATATAAATATAAAAACGACGTACTCCGGAGTGATTCTTCGGAGGTTTTGAACGTCGAGGGAGCCCTTCCGCTCCCTTCGAAATCTGGAGCACCAAGAACCGATATCTCTCGAGGTCACTCTCTCGTCATTCTTGTCTCCTCCATTCTCCCAACGGCCAGCAAAACAGCTCCATTCTTCCACTTTTCCAAAGACCACCAACAATCGGCGTAACAAAAAAGTACAAAAGTGAAAAAACTTGCTCCGAATTATCGACACACTTTGTTCATTTATTTAGGCTTATAACAAGTAACTGTATGTATCGATATTGATTTTTGTACACTAAAAAAAAAATTGGTCCTTCGTGACTCGTCAAAATTTCATAGATTACGAAACACATTGTAACGTTGAAAAGATAAAAAATGTAACTTGCTCCTCATTATCAACTTAATTTTCTCATTCTTTTACAATCACCTGTAAAAAAATTTTATCGATAAATTTTAAACACCCGAGCGAAAAGTGTTTAATTTTAACTTCAGTGGATCAGTATCCATTGCCACGTTGGTAGAGAAGAAAATGAAGAATATATTTTTTATGGGATAATAATGACTCGCTGAATTGACGCTGGATAGGTCTCGGATGGACTCGATTTGTTTTTTCCTTTTTTTTTCATTCCACAGTGGGACGACGATTGTTGATGGAGTAAGAGAGAGAGAGAGAGTGAGAGGGATATAAGGTAACGGCGGCGATATCGCGGGAGCGGATCGTTAAACCGAATCCCTCTGTGGCTGTCGTGCCATGCCGAGCAATTTCGCCATCGCCCACGCTTATAGCCCGCGTGTGGAGAGAGAAAGAGAGAGGGAGAGAGAGAGAGCCGGTTCGTAAGGTCGCTCTCGCGGTGTGTATCGATCCCAGAAAGTCCTGTGAAAAGAGGGGCGAGAGCTCGTGCGAGAGGAACGAACAATCGCCCGGATGTGAATCGAACGGGAGACTCGAAGAGGTGAAGAAAAAAAAAAGAATATCACGGGAGGAAGAGAGCTCGAGAGGAAGCCCGCGTTTCCGTCACCGCAACAAAAGCTCTTCGCTCCGATCTTCGTTATTCTTATCTCTGTTACGCGATACCTTATTTTCTCAGACTCTGTAGCCGATACGTCCTTCTATACCTTGTCGGTGAACTTTCGAGACTACTATTTTGCTTCCCTTCGGCCCTTTTTTCGAGATCGTTAAAAAATTTCTGATACGATCGCCGGATAACATTTCAGATAAATGAATTTAATGCATAAAAATATGGCAATGAAAATCTTGTTCGTTAAATAGAAATGGATTCAGGAAAGTATTTTCGTTTCAAGAGAAAACGAGAAGAGTTTCTGGGGATCAGAAATTTTCCTTTTTAATCCGATGGTCCTACCGATCGGATCCTACTTGGATAAAGTTCAAATTCGTTGAGAAAAAAAGAAACGAGCGTCACGTCGAGCTTGCAAAGTTTGCTCCGGACATCTCGGTGAACAGGTGAGAGTCTTCGGGAGAAAAAGAAAAATGAGAAACGTGCTCGAGTTTTTCCGTAGAGTCACGCCTGAATTGGCTACCGATTGACGGAGAACTCGTGATTGTTTGCTTGCGGAATTCTCGGTTGGAAATTCCTATTTGAAATTTCGTGACAAAATCACGCGCGCGTTTCTCCGATTAGGAGTGATTCGATTCGGCTGGTACGTGAAAAGTGAACGGCTAATCGAGAATCAATAAAAAATTTGGAATATTTTTATTTATATCCGTAAGTGAGGTAAAATAAAACTGTGACTACAAAATTTTGAGGCTACAAAATGTTTAGGACATGATATAAACGTTTTCGTAATTGTAATCTCAAAAGAATTTTTTTTTTTGACGACTCAAAATGTTGTGACAAAAATTTGAGCAGACGGACCTCCAAGCGGCAAATTTCGCAAGGCGAAAATCACAAATCTCGTGCTCAAATCGTGACGGATAAAGCAGAGCATGTTACGATGAAAATTCCAGAGTTAATCCTCTCGAAGGAAGAAAATCCCTGCAGCTTTCGAGACTCGGACGACATCGGTTGTTCTCGAAAAGAGTCAACGGAGTTACGTCGGCAATTTCACCCTTACCGACAGCTGAAAATCCATTTTCATAAATCTCTGAACGCCATCTCGCGCTCGTATCTACGGACCTTCATTAGTATTTATATTTTTTGGTTTTTATTATTTTTACAAAAAGTTCTATATTACGGACTACTTATTTTTCATCATTGATGAGATAATATTTTAATGGGCCTGTTACATAAAATGCAATATTGAATTTGGTTATTTATAAATAACAACTACTGATTATTCAACATTTTATTTTGAGAATAATTTTAAAAATACGAGATCGATGTAAATTTTGAAATGAAAACGTCGAACGAAACTTTTTGAATGATAAACATTCGGATACTTGATCCAAATAGTGAACTGGACCTTGGGAAAGTCTTTTTATACAAAAATGACAATACTCGAGATAAATTCAAGGTAAATAGAGGATATAAAATATCAACAAAAAAATACAGGTTAAAGAGGAGTAGAGTACCTGTAAACTGAAACCTCCGATTGAATTGAAAAAATTTCACGGATTCCTTCTTTTTCACAACAGATAAATCTCCAAATGCAATATTTTTTTGCCAATTCGTATGATTTAATTCATGAATTATTAATTGAATAAATTAACGAAAAAATGAACGATTCGTTTAATTGATCTTGAAAATATAATTGAGGTTTTGATAATTGGCAGGTCGACCGGATTTCAATAATGAATTAATTGATCATTGAAATCCAGTATGAAATTAATTTATTATTCATTAATTCACCAAATTAATTTCTTACGTCTTGAAGCGCATAATCTCTCTATGTTCTGTACTTTCCTAAACAACATTCATTGCTTTTTTTGTTCATTCTGAAAGTAACGCTTGGTAGGTTGACCGGGCATTCGATGAAGATTTCGCAAATAATAAATAATTAACGATTCATTCATTGTTGATTTCGAAAATAATGAAAGTTCGAATGGTTGGCACGTTGACCACGGACGATTGGCGACGAATTTGTGAACGACAGATCGTTGATGCCCGTACTTGAAAGATTTAATATTCATAGGTTTGGAAGGGGGTTGAGCGGGGATGCACGTGTGTAATGGTTGAACGCATGAAAATCGGGGGAGTCTCTCGTTAATGAAGAAGCTACCTATGCTTATCGCTCCACGAGTTTATACTCCGACGGTTAGACTCCCTCCTCTCTCTCTCACTCTCTCACATTCTACTCTTCGATGCGTTCTGTGTTATATTGATTTACGAACACGCGGTCCTCCTCACCTCTGCCATATAAACCACCCCATCCATTTTAACTCAATATTTCACAAAATTTCATCAAATACCAACTCGACTGAATTCGACACAACTTTTTCATTTTTCTCTCTCATTCTCCGTTTCTCTTTCTCCCTTACCCTCGACAGAGAACTTCTTCCTCCCAATATATTGGACAATAAATCACTTTCGCTAATCCGCGATTTAAAGATATTTTTTTTTATTCCTCTATCGACTAAAATTGATACTTTTTTATCGGAAGAGGATATTTCTGCGCGAGGATAAAATTCGTGATTCATTTTTTGAGGAAATTTTGGAATTTCCGACAACGGGAAATTCATCGATTATTTATGAGCGTACCAGCGGAGGAAGATAAAAGTACGAATTGAAGTTTGAAAAAAATGTGATATAGAAAAATGCAAAATATTTGTTTTGTTTTTGTCGATGAAATGAAATGAGTGTTCGAATAGAGCGGTTCGATGATTTACGGATGAGCGGAGCAATCGGTATATCGGATTTTCCTATATAAACTTTCCGAACGCATATACGTATAAGCTGTGGAGACTATCGGCGCACATGACGCAGCTACACAAAAAGCGTATCTCTTGGCTCTGTGATAAAAAATCGTCCACTCGAAATGAAAAAAGCAACAAAAAAACAAGCAGCCCATACGGAAAAAAACTGTATTCGAAAATATAGGTAATTATAATCTAATGTAGGCTATTATATTTTTGAGTATATTCGAAAAAGTACTTTTAAAATGT